>JAUCNO010000710.1:839349-851607 GCA_032353835.1 Enteromius viviparus | reverse complement strand
TCTGTATTATGCAATCAAAATTAAAAAAATGAAGCAATTTGATAATACACTCATAATCAGATTACAATTACATTTTATGGATGAGATGATTAACTGACTGCATTTGTGTAGCAAAGTTATAATTTTGTGATTTATATGTGTACTATGTACTTTTCGTATACCTTTTACGACTGTTAACATGTAATGCAAAAGTGGCCTGCTAATAACTCTATGCTTTCATTGTGCAAACAAATCTGTAACACTGAAAAAAAAAATCACTTTTCATATTTCCTCTCCATTTATAAATGGACAATACACACCGTAGAAACAAAAGCACCACACACCAATAAATGCGCAAGTTACTAAATACTGAAAGTTATTTAAACTGCATTCTCTCTTAGATGTGTAAGTCTATTTATGCTAACAGTACCTTAGCCTTCCTCAGAAGCTGCTGTAGCTCCTGCTGGGGCAGTAAACCATGGTTCCTGACAAATGCGGGCACCTCTGGGGGCCTCTGGGCCTCATAGTACACTGTCCCATGGATGTCCATGTAACGGTGTAAGATGGTCAGAAGCTTCTCCTTACCCTGCAGAAGCACAGAAAACAAGAAGCAGATGAGAAAGACTAGTCAATGCCTCCTACTTGTGAGTCCCAAATGAGATCTCGATGTTCATAAATTATAATTATTATTTCATTATGCAGTTCATTTAATATAGGTGGGGGGGGATAAATAATTATTTTGCTTATAAAGAAGCTTAATGAAGTGCAAAATATGTGCAAGCTGTTTTAACATTGTACTGTCACACAGAATTATGGGAAATGCAGTTCAGTCACACTAGTCTGTCAACTTTTCTCAGCCTTTTTCTGGCACGCATTATAGTTGTTTTTAACCAACGGTAAATGAAATGCATACAAATTGTGCATTAAAGATTTGATATCAGCACCATGGACAGCGTGCAAACACAAAGGCACCAGCTTCAGATGAGAGCTGTGAGACTCCCTCCGCGTACAATTACACCGCAACAGCACAACCTTTACAGTTTTCCGTTAGTGTTTCAGGAAAAGTGTTTAATGCTTTTACCTTTGACAAAAAACAAAGAGTCTGATCTGATGTAGCCAGAACCCCCGCAGCAATAATTCACTCCCGTTGTCGTTCAATAAAGAGCTCAGCAGACCACAACACTTAATTTCCTCAGCCTTTGTGTGTGCATATGCATGTGCGCTTTTGCATTGTTTCTGTGCATATTTGACCACAGCAGCTGCACAATTTACACAGACAGATATATATATATATATATATATATATAGGTATATATATATATATATATATATATATATAGCTAAATGGTAATGACTTACACTGAATTTTAAATCAGAACCAGCAAGACCACAAACAGTTTTATTCATGTAAAAGAGTCCATTCTGGCTCACAAGATGATTCAAAGAAAAATATTAAAAGCAAAAATGGCTAAACACATCAGCACGCATTTATAATGCTGGCAAGATATATTGAAAGTATTACATCTTATAGATCAAATCTTTAATTACTTATGACTCAAGTCAATTTCACAATCCTCTCCACTCAGATATTATTACATTTCATACATTAATACAGATTGGACGTTGTCAGAGTTTGACTGAGAAACATGTAATTAAAATGAGCCATAGGCAGGTTTTTTCCTCTGGTGGTTTAACAAGAATCAAGTTAGTAGTATGCAGTATTGATTTTCTCAAGAATTTTGCGCTTTCATTTATAATGCCCCGCTATCAATTTCTTAGGTACAGGTATATTTGAAAGCAATTGTGGGGAAACACTGTAACGGACAAATGATGTGAGAGTATTTTTATTTTATTTTATTAACAATAGGAATAACACTGTAGTGGTTGCTTTCAAAGTATTTATTTATTTATTTATCGGTATAGTTCTTCTGTAGATGTATGTAATCTAAAGGTTTCAGGTGAATGAAATAAGTAAACTATTTTTTATTTTACTCTAATATCAGTTACTAAATAAGCATAAAGCTGATGTTTATAGATTTACATTTTTGCATACATTTAACCAAAACAAAAAGTTCATAAAGTGGCATTTGTACAATCTGCCCCTTGCCCAGTTTGACATCCCAATTTTTGATGCTTCTATTTTTACTTCATCACACACGCCATGTTCTCTGGAAAATAATAAAAGATCTCCTAGACGTGCAGTAAAAGAGGGGCATGAATTATTTACTTATTTAAATCATTACTCCTTTTAATAATTCATACATCTCCTCAGGCAAGTGTTACACCTAATTTCTTATATCACACTATTAAGAGTTTTGGAGGCAAGCGCCTCCTCTTGAGAATAAAATCACATTTGGCTCTTTTCCTTGCACAGCAAAAGAACCGCTGCTTGTTCTCTTTGCTCTCTCATGCATGCTTTAACAAATAGCATACTGTTGTTCTTAAAACAAAGTGACTGCAATGGTTCAAAGTTTACCTTCTGGACATTTACGACCGAATCATTCTTGCGTGAACCAAAACTGCTTCGCCTCTTAACGGTCATGAACGTGCGATTGAAGAATAAACGTGGCAGACGCCATGCTGTTTCAAACAACACAGTGACATTCAGGAAATCAATGTAGGGCCTCGTTAAGGTTCGCATTAAAGATTTCTGTCTGTCTTCGGAAAAGCAGTGCTACCTTAATGACATCTCTGTATCGACCTCTGGATGCAAACATTAGTTAAACAGCACTGAGGATGAAACATCATTATAGAAATCTGGAACGATCGATCAATCTAAATTAAACAAATTAAAGCTTATTTGTGAGTCAGCAAGTTCATTTCTATGAAACTTGTTGACTTAAATGATTAATTCCAGTGGCACTTTCAGAATCTAAATTGAATCTTCTATTTAAAAAATCAAAACAACAAACAAACAAACAAACAAACAAACAAACAAACAAACAAAAAACATACATCTGCTTGTGCAGATATGCTACATAGTTTGCAAAGTTAAACTAGCTCCCCAATTTATCCATTTATTGACACTAAGTTGTAAAACAGCTCATTAGTGCAAAGCAATTCAAAACCTTTAGTCCTAAGTATGAAACTCCACCACGCTCATGGATCGCAAAAACCTGAAACATTTTTGGCATTGAAGAAGGCATCTAAGCCCAGAATATAGAGTCTTGGGGGTGGGCTTTTCCGTCTCTTTTTGGCAGAATGAGGATTAACAGCCTTAGCAGAAGAAAATAGAGATTTGTTTTGTTTTATAGGCAAAAAAAGAACCCTTTTTCTTGACACATACTGTATGCTATTTAACAACATGGTAAAAAAAAGAGCAATTGCTACAATTAAGTGCTAAAATGCATAACTTGGTTGTAATATCTCATGTAATATTAGGATTTAAGATATGTCAGAGCAAGATATTTTCAGTAGAAACAGCTTAAATATGCATTTTAGTCTAAGACTAGGGTTAATATCTCAATGTATTAGTGCAATTATTATTGCATACACAAAATGCATAATCCCTCACACCTTTTGCAAAATGAAGCACATCTCAAAAGCAAACATTTGCAAAAACCTTTTTTTTCCTGTGTGTGTGTGTTACATGGGGAACTGTTTTCACCAAGTTCTCACCCTCATGTCGTTCCAAACCCATAAGACCTTTGTTCATCTTCTGAACACAAATTAAGATATTTTTGATGAGATCAGAGAACAATCTGTCCCTCCATAGGCAGCAATACAACTGAAATAATCCCAGACACACAAACAAAAAAACAGTCCATGTGACATCGGTCGATTAACTTCAGTTTTCCGACGCTACGAGATTAAATATTTTTGCGCAAATATAACAACAATAATTTACTCTATCATTCTTCTCCCGTGACTTACAGTATCTCAACGCAGCACATACACAAACTTTAAAGTATTTTACGTAATCAGTTTTGTTTACATCCGAAAGTGCACATAATCTGCAGCTGTTTGCACCTAGAAGAAAACATATGCTTTGCTGTCTATGAAGGATCACATGGCTCTCTGATTTCACCAAAAAAATATTAATTTCTGTTTTTAAAGATGAACGAAGGTCTTATGGGTTTGGAACAACATCAAGGTGAGTAATTACATTGAGTTTTATAACCAATTTCAGGAGGAGCATGTACGAACATTCAGCCAGCTGCCACCAATCTCCTCATTTCCAAATGATCCTATCAGTAACTCTCTCCTCCGTCTTAAATATCTCTCAATTCCTTCGACTAGCGTCTTCGTTTTTTACATCCCACCGCCTTCCCCTCACCACCATCCTTAAGTCTGTAAGACTGAAACAAAATTGCATTATTGCATTAAAATTGCCCGCTACCTGATCCTTCCACCCGAGGGGCACACGGGGCCCGACTGGGCTCGGACCATCATACAACCCTCGCCTTCTAGGGGTAGATCCTATAGGGCTCTAGGTCCGCCGGCTCCCTGTTTGTTCTCCGGACAGTCGCCAAACAAACATTTTATTAATCGCAGGGGAAGTGTGAACTAGTGAATGACATTTTTGAACCCTTCAATAGTAAATGCTTCTATTATTTTTAAATTTCGTCTAAACAAGAAATCTTAAAACAATAGATACAATACATTAATAATAATAATAAAGTGTTTTCGACAAACAATGAAAGTTTCTCAAAGATTTAAAAAAAATCATGTAACACTGAATTTTGGAGTAATATATTAATATAATTGGTAACACTTTAGAATAGGGAACACACTTTTATTATACATTTTTTCCTCAGTAGATTCCTAATGTGCTGCTTATTACTAGTTAGTAAGGTAGTTGCTAAGTTTAGGTATTGGGTAGGATTAGGGGCATAGAAAAGGGGTTGTGTAGAATAGGGCATTAATATGTGCTTAATTACTACAAAAATGGCTAATATTCTAGTAATATGCATGCTATTAAGCAACTAGTAAAGAGACCCTAAAAAGGTGTCACCAAATATATTTTAAATACTAATAATATTACAGAATATTACTCTATTTACTGTAAAATAGACGCAGTCTTCTGCAAAGAAGTGTAAATACTTAAAGATTAACAGACTGCATATATTAAATTACATGTGCATATATTATTACTCCATTTAGAATAATATAATAATTTGATAAATATTCTCAAAAAAAAACAAACACTTAAACTGTATATTTAGTGTAAGTTAATTTAACCTTTTACAGGCCAAATGGAAGGAAGTTTCTGGTACTTTCAGGTTTTCCATTGACCGTGAGAACACTTCTCACCCATAAACTGATGAAACGATTGTCACGCTCTGACTTGGAGCTGTAAGTGAGCCAAGACGGTCGACAAGAGACCAAAAAATAAATTAGTAGGAGGAAAACCAGCAGACAAAGGGGCGACGATTGTTTTCCCAATCTATGAGCGTACAGTTGTAGCGCTGGGCTGAGTGACACATGCACAATGAGAGCGAGTGGGCTGCCATTTGGCCCGGAGGGATCTGTCAGTGTTTAGGGACACCATAGCGCAGATAGCTTTTAAATGGCAAGCTGTCAAACAAAACATACATGACAATGCTCACCTCAAGCAGCGCAGAGACACAATAACACACAGCGTTACAAATGGCAGTCAAAACATTCAGGTTAAACTCTGAGACTTCATTCTTCAAAGACTGGGAGCTTTTCCGTGGCTCCCGAGGTACATTTTGCTCTCATCAAAACCAATCTCTGCTCCCAAACGCCCGGCGGTTTGAACACACTTTCTGATTAAAGTCTTCTACTTGTCAAGGTTTATTTATTTATTTATACATTTCGTCGGAGGACGGGTGGGCGCAGTCTTCCTCCGGCGATGTTCACAGCCTGTCTCTCTGGATGCTGCAGAATGTTTGCTTTCATCCTGCTTTGAAGCGTGTTAAAGCAGCCTGATGTTATTTGCTGTCAGCACATCCAAACGCCACTTTAGCGCAATCAGTGTGCCCAACAAGCCATGATAGGAGCCAGGCAATCAATCTCTGTATGTTCTGACAGTTACACAGTCTGAAAGCGGGTCTACAGCAGCGACGCCACGGTGCTTTCTAATGCTGAGCAAGGCTGGCGGCACATACTGTAGAAAAGTGTCAAAATTCTGCTAATTCTGCTGTTTCTGTTAACCTCTGGGAAAAGCAATGCTTTGAGAGGATTTCTTACCTTCCACATGCTGGCCTCTTTGCCGTAAACCACAGCCATGTTGTTGACTTTGTCCCTCTTTATGTTGAATCGTTCAGTTTGGTTCAGTTCCTCGGTCACAAAACCCATAAACGAGTTATCAGGAGTGTGGGCTGCGGAGAAAAAATATACAGTACTTTACAAGATCACTGCAATGAGACCATTCGATTCATTTTGAATGCTGCAAGGAGAAGCAGCAATCAAAATCGTTTCATGAATGTCGGTAACATTTCAGTTTGATTGCTGAATGTTAGGTATGCAACAGAAGAATTGTGATTCGTATGATTACAATAAAACGTAACAAGCTTATTACATTTTTAAACTGTTATGCAAAGGAAGAATAAGAATGTTGTTTGAAAACGCAAATAGTGTCAAGTAAATGCTTGTTTTAAACAGTTAATAAACAAGAATGTATATAATATAATTAAAAACACTGTAATAAACAGCAGCATTTTCCTTTAATAAAATGTAGTAAATGAATGTATTCATATAATATTTATTATTTTATTGAATGAATAAATGAATAAGTTTTTGTACAATTTTTATATTTTACATAAAACAAGTAACCTAGATTAATAACTACCAATAAATCTGTAATTAATAATCAATAATCTACCCAATAATCTACCCAAATCTGTTCATTACACATACACATAGATTATTGTATAGATTGTATTAAAATGTGCATTTTGAGAATATTATTGACATATTTTACTATTTATTACAATTTTTTAACACATTTAATAAAATTAATTGTCTATAGGTAATTTTATAATGTAATTTTTTAAAAATGATTAAATTTTTTTTTAATATTTTATATATATATATATATATATATATATGTATATATAATATATTTTTTATTATAATTGTTTTAATTGTTTGAGGGGAAAAAACGGGAAAAAATTCTACACTAAAGAGACATCTACTGTTATGTGCTGAGAGTGTGTCATTCCGATACAAACTTCAATTTGTCATCCTGTGAGGCGTCCGGCCAATTCAATTCAAACTCACACACATGGACTGAAAGGGAACAAATTGTTAAATTCTGAATTTGGGCCAACATTGTGTGGTGTTAATATATTGAAATGAGGAGCAGTGACTCCTATGAGGAGTGTGGAGATGCCGATTCTTGCATATGCTGCACAGACACAAACACTCTCCAGCTCTGACAACATCTGCTGCTCTTCTCCTGCTTACAGATGCTTTGCGCCTATAGCATCTGCTACCCAAATACAAAACACGCACCTAGACATACTCATTGTGCTGTGATTACTAAGAGACATTTATAATACTGCCTGATAAATTCATTAAAGAAGCTGCAAGACACTCTTCTCATAATACTAGAAGCTACTAATATTAAATAAATAAATAGTTTTGGTCCACTTTTGATGCTTTATCTTTGTTACATGTACTTGCTATATTAATAACTATAATTACATGCATCTAACAATAATGCAAACCCTATTCCTTACACTGATCCTATAGTAAGATTTAAGATAGTTTTTGAGAGTTAAAAAATATTGTAATTAGAGTGTCAATGGTCCATTCTAGAGATGGATGGTGGTAATACTGTATAAGTTTGTGATCCTCCATAAAGCAAGAAAAAGAAGACGTGTCATGTGCTGACTGTTGTGAATGCGCTCAGGAGAGCTGAATATTGCAGTGAATCAGAGGTAAAAAAATAAAAAACGATATATATACTGTTTAGTTTCTTGCAAAGACTGATCATTTCAGCCACAGGGTTTAATTTGTTCTTCTCTGTAAATGTTTTTTTGATCCTCAAATCCTTGAGTCCCATTGCAACGTTTCTGTTCTACTGAAGAAACCAAGTCACCTAACATCTTAAATGCTCTGGAGGTAAGAAGATGAACAATTTTCCTTTTTGGGTGAACAATCTCTTTAACCCTATCCAATACCTTAACCTAGCTACCTTATCGGCTACCTTGCTTTCTATCAATAAACAGCAAATTAAAGGTTTATCGAATGAAAATTCTTAGTTAATAGTCTATGTGTGTTCCCTAAAGAGTTACCAACATTTCAAATATGCACCTCTAACAAGACGATAGTGTCTTGATGCAGCTCCAACCAGTAATAAGCAGTCATAGACTTACGGAACATGGTCATATATTGTTTGCAGTTGAGGTTCCAGTAGCCCCAGTTGGTCCTGTATCCGTGCAGTGTTGCATACTCCTCATTATTATACGCCGGTTCAGTGCCGAAGGTGTCGATCACGCGGATGTGGCACCTAGACAAAAAACAAAATAGTTTTTTCTCACTGTATGATCAGTTGTGTTTATTTTGTTGTTGTGTGGTGATGCACAGACCAGCTAATATTCTTACTCGTCCCATTCCACCAAATAAAACGGTGTGCATCTTGTAAATGTGATTATGCACATTAGAGGAAGGCTTTCTATTCATTTTCTCATTAAAGACAATAACCTCTGTGGCTTTGTTTTTTTTCCATGCAACACCCGTGGAGATGTTTTGCTGATTGTTCTATCTTCTGTATATTTTTCATAAACTGAAAGTGAGTGGTAACCAGGGGCTGACAGGCTCCAAAATGAAAAGCACCACAGCGGTAGATCATTTGACTTGCATTGCTCAAGTGAAAAGGGGCTACTGCTGTGGTGCTTTTGATTTTCAAGTCTTCTGAGGCCTTACAATAGCTTTGTGTGAGGAACACAGTGAAACTGAAGTAATAAAATCTTTTTCCAGTTTAGATGTCTATCTAATTAATGGAATTAAATATGCAATGATATATGACTGAATACAGAAAGGATATTCTTATCAGTGCATACATTACACAACACCTCATCAGACACCTAAATTCTGAAAATATGTAAAATAACATAATTTCCTGACTTAAACTAAAAAAACTTAACTTAAAAAAAAAAAAAAACGTGACCATATGTTTTCCCCATTCTTAAATCAAGCTGTCTGACCATGTGACACATCGAAGGCCCCTCCCTCGATTGTTGATTGACAGAGGATTAACGTTACAAACTTACATTTGGTTCTGAAGGGAATGTGTTCCCTTTCGACATTTCACTCGTACTGTCTCTTCTAAGACGCTTACGAGGAAAACTTCTTTTTTCCCTTAACTGAAGTCTATTCTAAAACGCAGTTTTAGAACTGAAGCCTATTCTTAACTGAAGCCTATTCTAAAATGCAGTTCTAAAACGCAGTTTCAGGCCATTGGCCGCTGCAGGTGTACTTGTTTGAACCAATAGGTGAAGTGCCACCTACAGCAAGCCAATGGCCGCCGGTCATGCTATTTGCATGAAGGGCGCGAACTCTCTCTATAAGAGTGAGGGCGCCCGAGCCTTTTCTTCAGATTATTCTCCTTTAGCGATGGATTCTTTGCTGTCCTGACTGAAAGCCTCTTCAGGAATCTGCAGTTGGACTTCTTCCCTGCCACCGCTTGGCTTGATTCCTAAAGATTATTCTAAAAGAGCAAATTTCAGCAACTCCCTGGTCGCCGCTACTCCACCTGTGCTTCGTCGCTGCAGCCCACCGACGAACACAACGAGTGCGTCACTAGCCTGGTAAAGGACCACGTAGAAGCCGCACTCGCTGGACCAGATTGCCCCATCTGTGAGTAACTTAGCATCCTCCACCTTCCCTTCCCTCGACGGCGCAGCGGAGAAGGGTTACAAGACACTTCCACCCCTCGACCAGACTGTGGCCGCTCATCTCTGCCCCCTCCTCTTCAGCTGGTTGGAAGGCGAGACCAGCTCATCCTTCGAAGCCCTGCAGGACCACGTCTGCACTGGCGGGACTAGCCTTTTCCTATGCCAGGCGGGCCGCCTCTACACTTCACGCCATGCCGGTGCTGAAAGTCTTTCAGGTGAAGCTCCTCGCCGCTTCTGAGGGCCCATCTGATGAGGAGACTGTCAAAGAGCTCCGCAGCGCGACGGATTTGGTGCTGAGGGCGACGAAGGTGATGGCCCAAGCCATTGGCCGTTCCATGGCCAGCCCTGTCATGCTGGAGAGGCACCTATGGCTAAATCTTACCCATATGTCACAAGTTATCAATCCCTGCACAGCGACATAACTACAGACATAATAAAACCATTATCACTCCGCCTGAATACCTGGTACGCTATTCCCAGGGTGTCAAGTTGGGTTTTGGGGATAATAGAAAAAGGCTACTGCTTTCAGTTCGCCAAGAAACCGAGGCCCTTCCGCGAAAGCATCCACACTTCGGTCTCGAGCATGCTGTGCGAGTGCTGCGAGCCGAAGTCAACATGCTGCTGTCAAAAGGGGCGATTCAAATCGTTCCCCCCTCAGACAGAGAAAAAGGGCATCTGCGGTGCTTTCCTCTCTAAAAGCAATGGGAATCCGTGTGCTGAATTATCTGGACAACTGGCTCATTTTAGCCAGCTTGTGGATATAAGTGGAGATTCACAGGCAAATACTACTCAACCATTTGCATCACTTGGGACTCAGAGTAAAATTCGCAAAGAGCAAGCTGTCCCCCAGCCAACAGACTCAGAGCGAATGACCGCAGCGCTCTCACCAGAGCTCACTTTCGAGCCCGGCCCAAAACGCACTCTGAAAGCTTTCCAAAGGATGCTGGGGTTGATATCAGGAGCCTCGCCGGTCCTGCAGCTAGGCTTCCTGCATATGAGGCCCCTGCAGTTCTGGCTAAGAGCACTGGTGCCGCTGCGAGCCTGGCGTCTCGGCCGCAAAAAGCTCAGAGTAGACGCAGCTTGTATTTCAGCGCTGCGCCTATGGAAAGACATTTATTGGCTGCAAAAGGGAATCCCTCTCTACGTGATGAACAGGAGGAGAGTGCTCCTCACAGACGCTTCCAGGACGGTTTGGGATGGGCTGTTCGAGGGCTGCCTCTGGCCTGTGGTCACAGAAGGACAGCAGATTACCCATCAACTGTCTGGAAATGATGGCAGTGTGTCATGCGTGTCACTTCTTCCTTCCACTTCCAAGGGAAAGTCATGTTCTGGTTCACTCGGACAGTATGACAGTAGTGTCATACATAAATCACCAAGGGGGCATTTCGTCAAAACGCCTCTGTGAAATGGCAGCACGCCTACTGAAGTGGGCTCTGCTGAACTTTCGCTCCATAAGAGCATCTCACATACCGGGCCTTCTCAACCAGGGCGCAGACATGCTGTCCAGAGGAAAGGTCAGGCCATCAGTGTGGACGCTGCACCCCTGAATAATCCAGATGATCTGGCACATATTCGGGAGAGCGGAGATAGACCTTTTTGCCTCAGATAAAAACACTCGCTGCCCAGCATATTTCACCATTGAAATGGATGCCCTTGCCCAGTCTTGGCCAAAGCTTCCTCTCTCTTCCTCTCCTTCCTCTTCCCGTATGGCTGCTCGACTGGAGCCTACCCGCCTCCCAGAGCGTGTGTTGAAGACTATTTCTCAAGCTAGAGCCCCGTCCACGAGACGTGTCTATGCTATGAAATGGTCGTGTTTTCGAAATAGTGCGCGGAGTGCCATGAAACCCCCCTATCGCTGACATCTCACTGATATTGTCATTCTTGCAGCACCTGCTGGATAAGGGACGCACCCTTTCCACCCTCAGGGCTTATGTGGCGGCTATATCAGCCCACCATGACCTGATAGCAGGACAAACCGTGGCTAGAGATGCTTTGCTCATCAAATTTTTTAAAAGGCGCGAGGCAGCTTAACCCCCCCCATCCCCACACTGTAGGTGACCTGCAAGCGTTGTCTGTCAGCCCTGCATGCCTGGAGTTTGGCCAAAATGGCACCAGAGGATGTTGAGATGTCTCCCGCTCCATCAGAGGGAGAGCTGGAGGTTGAAGCGTCCGCCATGGCGGAGGAGGCATCGGCAACGGTGTCCCCTCCCTCACAGGCGGACGTGGAGTTCTCGGCTATGCTTCTCCGAGCCGCCGAGACGATTGGGTTAGAGGTGCCCCGGGCACCCCTGCCTGATTGTTCTCGGCTGGATGATTGGTTTCTGAGTTCTCGGCCCGCGGCCTCGCCGCGGTCCCCCTCAGTGCCCTTCTTCCCGGAGGTGCACGAGGAACTGACCAGGTCGTGGCGAGCCCCGTACTCGTCACGCCTGCCCACCAGTTCCTCTCCCCTCTCCACGCTTCATGAGGGGGCAGC
>JAUCNO010000710.1:818010-829888 GCA_032353835.1 Enteromius viviparus | reverse complement strand
AACCTACCCATCACGTGGTTTTAGACAAATCGTACGAAATCGTACGAGTGAGGTCGTACGAATTGGCACAAATTTGGTACCTCGTACGAATATGTACGAATTGCTCGTGAGACTGTGTTGTATAAACTTTAGAAGACGTGTTAACCCCCCATGTGTTTTCATAAGCAACTGTAATTCAGTTATTACTGTAAACAGAATACATTGATATTAACTTTTTTATTTAATTTATTTTTACGTACAGTGTCATACAGTGTTTAATAAATAAATATATAAATAGTAGTTTGAGACCTGTCCAGCTGACAGTCACATTGAGAACCATCAATGTTACAGTACCTTTGGAACAGCAACTTGAATCCCTATATACTCTGCTGTTCTACTAAGATTATATCAGTAAAGTTAATCATGTCAGTGTTCATTTCCTGTACGTGTAGCTTGTAGCTTTTCAAGACTAAGTTTAAAAATAGTTCCTCAAACTCTGAAAACTTTGCCAATTAAACACTGAAGAGTAACCGCCAATGGGCACTTTTAAAAGAAAGTAATACATAAATGAGTTTAATAAATACACTCATACGTTTTCTCACCGTTTCCTCACATAACTAGTCAGAGCACATCCAAACAGCGTGAGAGTAGAGTCAAAGCTCTGAAGTTTACAAATGTTGATGGTCCTTAAGCGGATGGTGAATCATCCATCAGATCTGCTTTAGCATTAGTCAAATACACTCATCGCATCTCTTCGGTGTCTGCTACTTACAGACTGTCAGGAAAAAAAGCATGCTTTAGAATGCATAGCTACTATATATAGCTATATTAGCTATATGATAATGTTAGATGCAATAAAAATAGTGTTTCTATTGTGTGTAGCGGTTTAACCCACTTTGTGCAGACCAAGTGAACCCAAAATGATATGAAAGCTGAAATCAGCTCCTTCGTGGGGATCAGCCAACGGCCCCCGTGAGGAAATGAGATTAATAAACATACTAAATAATTAAAAATGCAAATACAGTTCCTGTGAGGATTAAGTTTAGGGCATAGATAATATAATTAGCTCAGTGTTTGTGTACAGGTTTAACCTACATAATCCAGCCTCTGCTAAAAGACAACTTCCTGCTTTTATTTATTTATTTTTTTTTATTAAATATAAATTTGAGCATGCATGGGATATTTACCATTGAAATACACAATGCATATATAAATTAAATTGGCATTTCTAAAATATAGCAAACTTATTGCCAAACAATTAGTTCAAAGACCCTGGATGTGACTGACAGATGAAAAAAAGATATGACTTATGCGTCATAGTTTATGATTTGTAACCTGATCCATTTTGACATTTATATTTCATAACAAGCTCCATATGTATGACTTTTCTCACATTGTAAACTTGCTCAGTAGCCCACCTGGTACAGTATCGCACTTGTGAAGCTGAGCACTCCTGAGTATCAAAAAGCTAAAACTGCACTGATGCTTCAGCAAATGTGTTTTTATCTCACATTTGCTTTTGTTAACATTATTTATAGGGTCAGGTTTACTGTAGGTGCAGCAGAGCAACCAGGGAACAGTACCAATGTAATTAAACCTTGCCAGATCCATGTTTATCTGTTTTGTATAAAACAGAATGCACTTTTAGATCAAATCCAGCCACAAGTTTTTTTTTTTTTTGTCAATGTGTTGAGATATATCTTCCCCAAAATTTTATGAAAAGTCTGGTTCATATTTGGTAGCAGCTGGAGTGTTTCTGAGGCTAAAAAATAAAATTGTCCCCATTTAAGGCTGTCATGGTTTCTTTGCAAACCGAATGAACTAAAACTCCCTCCCTTTCTAAAAAGAGAAATGACTGTGAGCCAAGTGTGAGCTGTGTTTCCACAGGTCACTGGAGCTCAGCAAATGTGACAATTGACAGACACGCAAGCTGTCACAGTGAGCAGCACACAGAAATACAACACAAAACATCACATTTGTGCTCCATTTACAACTAACGTCCAAAGATGACATCTACACCTCAGTGGAAAACACCACATGCCCAACACAAACCAAAGGAATGAAAAATCACAAATGCCATCTCCAAAATAGCAAATAGATGGAAAGTAAATGGAGATGTTTGCCTAAAGTCAACATGAAACTCCATTAGGACATCTCCATTAGGGCGTTGTTGTTTTTCCAACTGATAGCATATTCAACCATACAAAAAATGCAGTATGCATCTTTACTGGGTCCATTTTTATGTAAAATTTAAAACATATAAGAATACATACTGTACGTGGCAGACATTTTTTAACCATAACCATAAGATCTGAAATCCACAACTCATAAATCTTGTTAAAGTGTATGTGCGTTGTATAACAACAACTGATATCAGTCTATTTTTGTTTCTTAGTGCGATTCTTAAAACTGTGATCTGATACATTGTCTCATGAGGTATGAAACACATATACACACAACAATATAACAAGTCTTTACAGAGCAAATGTCCTCGCACAGTAAAAATCAGATACACCCCACTGTTCTGTTTCCTTGTGATAGATTTATCTTGCTGCAGTATTTTTTTTCAAGGAAGACCGGATGTCTTGTAAAACACAGGCTAAATAATAAAATCTATAAGACAACTTGTGCTACAGACTAACTGAGCCATTACAAAAACTCTGGTTATAAAACACATAGTACCAGATTTAAAATCTGATAGGATGAGCTACATTTGAAAATAATGTAAAAACTGCAGGTAAAGCCATTTATTTCTCATCATTTTTTTTTGGGATATGCACAACAAGGATCATTGCACATTTTATTCCAGCTGTTGCCTGTGGAACAGGAGGAGGTTCCCCTCATGGGATAAAATCATAAGTTATGCTTATTTTTATTATTAATATTATTGTTTGTAAGATAGTTGTTAAAGTTAGGTATGGGGGATTAATAGGATTTAAGAATCTAAAATATGGTCATGCAGAATGTAGGAGGAAGAGAGCCACTATTTAGGCACAAAACCGTTTCGTGTTTGAGCGCCACCTAATCATGTTTTACTGTAACTTCAGCAACTCCAGGCGCGTGAACAAAAGCGCCATTCTCATTGGCTAGACAGTTTTTTTTACTCTGGCTCGTCAAAACAAAAAAACGAGCCTGATACAGTAGTTTTTATGTTCCTAGTCCTTAGGTGTACAGTTTTGAACATCAAAGTGCACGTTTTGTTTAGTCAAGACATTAAACATCGTCGATTATTGGTTTAACAAAGTTTAATGCATTAATTTCCTATGTGGTTTATAAAAAACGAATAAACAGTCAATATGCTAATATGCCAGCTAATAAGCTAATAACTAGTTAACAGTGAGAATAGGTCTTTATTGTGAAATTATGTTTCAATGGTGCAGAACAAAAATATTACTGTACAAATTGTAAGCTGATATAATAACTTAATATTTCGGAACAAAACTACAACTGGCCCCTGCTGATTTAAATACAGTGAGCGACAATGACGAAAGAAAGTAAAGTTAGGGAAGAGAAAAGATCCTGCAGCATATGAGCGCAGATGCGACTTGTACTGCAGTGACATTCAGACATTTTTAATTGTGAGTTAATTGTCCAAAAAATTCAATCACAGAACTCGCTTTTACTATGGAAATGAAATCGGAGAAAAACAGCTGAGCGGTGACTCTCCACTCCCATGAAGCAATGAACATTAATCAAGCTGGTCTCCCTATACACACTCAAGCTTTTCTGCCATTTTTGTACATTTGAATAATTGCCAATATACTTGGAGATTATTCTTCAAAAATGCTCACTCAACCTTGTAAGCATGACTGCTGCTTTCCATCAAATCCTATAAGCTACACATTCTACCAATCATAGTTTGAAATGAAACATTTTGTCCAGCTCTTGAGTGTGCAAAATGCACGAAGTGGTCAGTGAACGGACTGCAGATGGCCTGTGGATGAGACTATTGGATAAATAAATTCCCAAACTCCTTTCTGTCTCATAGTCTATTAACTACTGTGAGCAAGCACTTTTGATACCTCTTAAATTAGCCCACATCTAAGCATCTCTCCCAGTTTCCACACTGTTAGGGTTCGGCTGCTTTAGAAGTGGACCGATTACAAATTAAAATGCCCACATTTCTTTCCATTCATTTCAAGCCTCACTGCTTCAAAAGGGTTTGTCTGCTGCCAGCTTACCCCAATTATAAATAAACTTGACTCTAAAGCTGTCACCACTCCTAAATCTTAAATTACGTGAAAACAAAACCTGCACTCTCTTGTTTCAGGATTGTGTTCTTTCCGCAAATGCAAAGGTAAACACCCCTGGTGCTGTTCACGGTCTTTCCAAAAACGGAGGAAAAAAAACATAGCCTCATTTCCTTTATGTGATTTTCTAAGCACAATCACAGCAGGGCATGTCTTTATTACATCTGAAATGTGTGTTTGTAACAAATGCAACAGATTACACAGATTAGAAGGCGGAGCATTTATGAATAGACGAACAATTGTAACCGGCTGAAAATCAAGAGAAGTGGTAGTGTATCACACAGTGAGAAAGAATACGCTTTAATGGAAGAGCACAAGTCTGTATTTAGCAGACTGCAGTTTCATTAACTTAATACTGCTAGAGGCTTTAATTAGATGTATGCAAATTCCAGCATGAACGTGTAGAGCAATAAACGGGTTTACATTTGTAGTTATGTAGCATAAAGTGTGAGCAGGGGTAAAAATGAATACTGCATACACATACGCACACACACACACACACACACACACAAGTAAGGAATTTAATGATTCTGGTTGTGATTTCATGTCCACTTAATTCCTGTTCTGTAACTCACTATTATTATTATTATTTTTCTGTTAATTTTTCTTTTTTATATTTTGTGGAAGGACATTTTATTTGTTATTAAATTACATTTTAGACTTCAACAGAATAAAAACAGTTTAAAAATAAACCCGTTTATGATCCTGAACTCACCAGCTCACAAAACTCAAAACACAAAACCCAACATCAACATTTTACTGCAATTGAATTGCTCTGATCATTAAATAATTCTGCATTATTTAATTTACATATGTGTCAGGAGGATGCGTGATGAACTGCAATATTGTTTTGCAATTATTTATTCATTCCATAATTATAATTAATTGCTCTGAATTATTATGTCCAGCTGACACTATTGTTAATTCTTCCTTACATATAGGCAGAGCAACCTGTCCTCCAACCAGTCCTACACCTGCATAGGTCATTTGTCCAAATCCCTGAAATATGACCTATTAGAGCGTATACTACCCCTACCCCGTGTGCCCCTACTGGCAATAGGACATTGTCATATTAATGTTTTACTCTTTTTTTTTTTTTAATCTGCGTCATGATTCGGGTTTCGTGTAGCCTAGTTGGATCTCAGACAGCGCATGTGCACACAAAATGTATATGCACCATAAATCATGATTTTGCATGACTTCTGTAGTGGTAGGTTTAGGAATGGGTTAGGTGTGGTCATCTGTATGAATTACATCTAGCAAAATATTACGAATTACAACAAGATCTGTGTAAAAAGTCCACACATTGCATTTAAATAAACACAAATTTGATATGTAAGTCATGCATCATTTCATGACGACAGACGCAACATGTATGGAATTATTTTTTGCACACACAGTTATCCATGCATTATAAATTTAATGCATGCTTCTTTATACCAACACACAAACACCTTTAATTTGATTATGTGGACATTCAGTATTGAATGCTTGTACAGAGATTTGTATAGATGAAGCATGTTTGCGAATAAAACTGGTCTGTTCTACATTAATATATCATAAATTGCGCATGCAGAAAGGAATCTGTGCCTTTGTGAATCAGGTGACGTGTTCATTTATTGACGTTTTGTTTGAGTCGATCATGTTCAGTTCATTTGGATTTTGAGACTTAATTTTCGCATGTTTACAGCTTTACACAACACAAGCACATAACTACACACAAGACTCTCAATCCATTAACGTGTGGACGAATTGGAAATTCGAATTGCAAATGTGCGTTTCTACACTAAAACAAATGGTGTTCAACTGGAGAATCATGAATTACATTAACGTCCTGGATTCAAAATAATTTTGTGAGTATAAATGTTGTATTTTCTATTAAAGGTGCTCTATGCAATCTTGCAAACCACTATGGGTACAGTTGTCCCCAAAAACATGAATCCAATATGTGTGTGTTGTGCATGCAAAATATGTGTTAAAAATATTCACCTACTTAAGAGATTCATGTCTCCAGCCACAGATTCAATATCAGCTCCTAGGGAGTACCGCAAGGTTCTGTGTTAGGCCCTTTAATATTTTTTTCAGATGCATGTGGAAGGATCAGAGTCACACTGGGAAAAAGATTGTCCAAACTGGATGCAGACACACATTTACAGGGAGCAGTTCATGTTCTGAGTATACACTGCTGAGTACACAGCTCTCGCACACAGTTCCAATTCAACAGAGCCATACTAATCTCTCTCCTGATATGAAAGAAAGCCTGAGGAGAGATTCTATAGTGAATGTACCACTTCATTTTGACCCTGGGTCTATAAATATAGCCAAAGACTTCCATTCTTGTTAGATCTTATGGCTTCACATTGGACCACTGGGGTTCAGATTGAAAAACGGCAGGAAAGTAATGAAGCACTCCGTGTGACCAGCGATTTGTGTCATATGGAAGAGATTTGTCTGTTAGTGTCGGCTCACTGCACTCAAATGAATCAGACACCTAGAGACTTGAGACAAGCAAAGACAGAAATCCCAATCACTACTCACTTATTCTCTTTCTTCAGAAAAATCTCTTAGCAAATGAATGCCGCATTAGAAATAAGCTCCCAAGGACACACCTTTGCTTTATAGAGTAATCATTGTAATCTTATACCAGTATTAAAAACACAACTTGTAATATGCGTTTGGCTTTAAAAGTTATCTAGCAATTTCCTAAACCACTGAAGTAAAGCAAGTGTGGTTTTACTACAGAATAAAACCCTTGGGATTTAGATTTACTGACCCTGTTGTGTTTAAGACCAGGCTGACACAATCTTGATTGAAAGACCATGGTTTATTCTCAATAAACCCTTTCACTGTGATTCCACCTCAAGCAGTGGTCAGAAGCTCTGAGAAAGCAAAAAATGTTTAAGTTTTGATAATCCATATTTCCACTTCCATCTGTACACGGTTTCCAAGTTAAAGTCACAGTTGAAGTGGACAGATCTTTTGAATTTCATTTTATCCATTAAAAGCTCATTGACCATGGATTTTTCTCATCTATATTTCAACATAATTTTACCCTCTTCAACGTAAATTGAATGGCTGATTAAAGTATTAGCAACTCTTTTAGAATACATAATTGAAGCTACAAAATTACATTGTGTGATTATAGTCTCTAGTAATTTTTTTTAGTAACTTTTGTTACTTTTTTTTTTTTTTAATTAATGCATCAGCGTGTTTTATTTGCTTTTAAAAACAAGTGGTTATAAATTCTTATGTTATTTTCTGACATCGATGCCAGTCAAATGTGAAATAACCAGGTGAAAATAAATAAATAAATATGCATAAATAAACAACAACATATTATGTAACGTATAACAACAAATAATGTTGTTGTTGTTGTTGGTGATGGGACTTGACGGTAACACCAGACTCATTTCAAACTGTGATAGCGATTTTCCTGAATGATGAAGAGGGTTTAGTGCTGCTTGGATTAGCAGATTTGCAAACAGATTTGCTGCTAAAGAGTCAAAATCGCATTCATCACATGCTATCAGCAAGGGCTATGTTCTGGACAATTTCCAATGTTTGGCAATAAGACTCAGATATGTGTGATTTACCAGAGCTTTCTTAATCTGCTATAGTTATATACTTTGGTATAAACATAGAAACAATCCTTTAAATAGGATCGAATCTCACATATTTTACATTACTTTCAAGCACTAATGAAGGAAATGTCTTGTTTAAGCTTAGGTCATACTGCACTACAGGTTAATGTCCAAACTATTTTTTTTTGGATCTCCACCCTTACCTAAACTGATTGCTATTATCTTCTTTTTAGTAACTCAATAACCTTGATTACTTTGATTTGTTCAGTGAAGAGTAAACTATTGTATTTGATTAAATGCAACTGGTTTAGTTCAGTCTAATTAGAGTACATGGCAGGAGCTAAAAAAAATTTGACAAAACCAGTCATATTGAAATGGTATTGTATATTAATGAATGAAATATTTTATCCCTCTAAAGTCTGAAAAACCTCTAAAGGGGTTATGTCATCAGAAATCTAATTTTCCTGTTTGATGAATTGAAAACTCAATCACTGTTAATCCTATTAAAAGGAAATTAAGCATGTAAATAAAACATGTACTGTATGTATCCAGCCCAATCTCATGGCAATTTGTGTATAATTTTCAAGGTAGGTAATTCGTACAAATTAGTAGGATTTTTGCTAAATTGTACATATTTTACGAGTTGCCAATTCATTTGCATTTGTACAAATAATCTACAGTATGCTGGGGTTTTAGACAAATCATACAAAATATGAATTCGCCACCTTGTAAAATATGTATAAATTGATCGCGAGACTGTGTTGATGTACCAACTTTGACAATAAAACCCTTCTGCAACCTAACAATTTACCTATACATACAAATCACTGCTATTTCCAGTTGTAATGAACACTAAAGCCAGTGAAACTCCCACAACTTTTATTCCTTTTTACACAAAAGTATGATTTACAGGTACATGTTTGATCAATAAAGGATCATTTCCACACAATTAGTCGTAGAATGTTATGTTAGGACTTCAAAACAGTTTTAACATGCACAATTTAAAAACGTAGGCGGTGAATAGCACTGATTTAAATGCCGTGTAAAACAGTTTGACAAAATGGCTCAAATCAGCACAAGGAAGTAAAAATAACATGGCTGCATCAGCCATCAGTTTCCATTTGTTACCAATATTGGGTAGGTTTAGGTTTGGGTTTGGTGTTGGGGATATTTCCAACCTGAGAGAACATTAATCTTTAGCAGCACTCACTGGATATTTGAATTCTGAATGGGCCACAAAATGTACCCCAAGCACCATTATAAAAACACTACAATACATACCTGTACCACCTAATACAAATGTGCAATGGTTACGTATTAAACGTGTGTTTTAGTGCAACTCTCTGGACATTTCACCTTGAAACAGTGGCGAAACGGGCAGGAAAGTACGTAATTACAGGGTTGATGAAATGTATGTAGAGGCACGCATTTCCAATGAGCTTAGGTTGTGTTTCTGACTGTGTACGTAGCACTTTCCACTCTGCATAGGATTCCACTGTTAAGAATAAAGTATTAAATAAAAGCATGTATAAACTGTTATTGGAGAACCTAAACAACAAACCACTACAAAATGATGTTGTGTATTGTGCAGAAGCTGACATGACCCCTTTAAAGCACTGAAGTGAAGTGAATCGGGCCTGTAAGCGGGAAAGCAATAAAACCGTTCTAGTAATAACTGACATCTTCAGAATCTCATGTGTCATCAGCAGCACATATGAACTGTTCTTTTGCTGAATATTTTACTGAGTAGCTTCAGTAATGGAAATCTATTATTTGTACCTCGGGGCACAGATTTGTCTTTTAAGTAGTTAAGTAATACTTTTTTTTTTTTGGTAAGACATTGTTCAGTCGCTTACTGGCAGCGGATAATTTAACAACATGCTTTGTGTCCATAAAGTTTCTGCAGTGTATCACGTCGGCATTATCTTGATTAGGAACCTAATGCTGCTTTCAAACTCAGCACTGTGGCTGCTCCAGATAGAGCTTCAAAGCAGCTGAGCAATAGTACAGCGATGGAGAGAAACAGAAAGAGAGTAAGTGCCCCGTGGCAGTAAAGAAAAAAAAATCTTTAAGGTTTAAGAGTGCATTCAAAGAAAAACGTAAGGGAGGATTTGTGAAACATACTCTGGTACAGTACCTTCATACTCACTAGGGTAAAATAATGAGAGCCCTGAACATTAAGACTACATTAGGTATAAACACAAACCACAAACTGTGTGATCTGAGCCCCGTGGAGACAGTTATGGTAAGGCATTTCTTTGACACATACAGCATATAGCGAATGAGGTAAATCCTGTTCATAGAAGGAATAGTGTGCTTAGAAATGAAAATGTACCATCAAATAAATGTCCAATTTGTGTAATATATTCTGAACGTCACAATAACTTTCTGTGAGAAAATAATGAAATAAAATTAAAATTTTAAAATAATTAAAACAACATTTATTACTGGCCTTTGCTCTTTAATTGTAAATTATTACGTATTTAAAACATTAAAAATAGACTCATAAATAATGAATATTGTGAACACTTATTCACAATTATTATTATTTATTTCTACATTTTTTAAATAATTCATGATGCTTTGCATTACAAGGAACTGAACATTTATTAAAATTTATGAAATTATAATGATATTTCATAATGTTACTGTTTTTGTATCAAATAAAAGCAGGCTTGTAGATAATTTAAAAAAAGTCTTTCAAATTTGGTTTTCTTACTGACCCTAGGTTTTTATAACTATGCTTATCTACAGTATATGTATTAGTTGGTTCCAGAAGAAAGAAATTCATGCAGGTTCGGAATGAGATGAGAGTAAATGATGACTGAATTTTTATCTCTGGCTGAACTATTCCTTTAAATTATGCACATCATTAACATTCCTCAGAGTAAAAGACAGTGGTGATTTGAGAAGTCAGCTGATGATGCCGCAGTGCTGCGCTGCAGACATATGCTCCTCTAATTCAAAGTGCGCTGAATGACAGTTTTTAAACTGCTGTCCCCTCACAGCAGGAGAGACCCCATTTATTCCTTCCACCGGCTCATTTTCCCCTCGAGTGTGACAGGAGGATGAGTGCTAACTGGAGAAATATCAGATACACACAGCTTCAGCGACTGAATGAATGAAATGTAAAAGATTATATTAACACTGCATTAATCTTAATTTTGTTTCTCTCTAGTTTATACTGATGCTGAATAATTACCAGTCTGTTGTACAGGAGATCCCTGATGGGACATGACAGCTGTCTGTGTTTCTTTTCTTACCTCTGGCGTCTTGTAGCACACAGCTTTACAGCTTGTGTGACAAACTGTATCTGTAAGCTGCGTGCTGCTCTTCCTCTCACTGAACCTGTTCTCCACAGATGCCAGACACTCCAAGTCATTTATTTGATGGCTGTAATATTTATTTGTTGTAATAATTGATAAATGATTCATTTTAAAATATAGAGCTCTTCGCAGCACTTCGACCTCGGTGCAGTAATATCATCACTCCTTGGTTTTATTGATGGAAGTGAGAGGGAGAGGAAGGGTTTTCAGGAGTGTTGACATTACTGCTCAGAGATCGAAGTGCTGCGAAGTGCTCTTCCACCATACATTATAGTTATTTTCTACTTAAAAAAATCGGCACATTTCATGTTGTGTCACCATAATTACTTGTGTTACTAGTCATGTAACCGTGTTTAAACAGGGAAAATGTGTAATTGTTTGGTGGCTTCTTAATTTATCCCTGTTTGGAATGAATGAAGCTAAGCTAAATGCTAACATAGTGGTGTCATGCTAGAGATGTATCCACTCGTCTAAGTTGAGGGAAGAACATAGTTGAGAAACAGTTTTTCCTGTTTTCCTTTATTTGATTATGTACATATACTGTACATACAAACTCATACAGTCTATATTTTCAAACAAGGCTGGAGCTCAGAAGCCCTAGGTATGGTGAGAGGATGTACCGTCTTAGGTACATATGAGATGTTCCCATTCTAGGAAACTCACACCCCAGATAGCACACGTACATCTAGGAGACATCTATTTGATGTCTGCATTTACATCTGCAAGACGTATTATTTAGGTT
>JAUCNO010000710.1:699963-712852 GCA_032353835.1 Enteromius viviparus | reverse complement strand
CAGCAGATTCAGAGCGTGGTCACGCCGAGGCGTTCCCAAAGCGTTTCAGGACGCAGTGTGAGTTCCTGAAAAGGAACCTTGATTCAAGTATAGTCTTATATTTAAATGTGACAATTTATTCCAAACTTGTCAGGAGTTTGGAAGGAGGACCCATTTGCAGATGAGTTCAGGGGTTTTATTAACAAAACAGAAAGATACAAGAGGTAAAGGAATTTCACAGGTGATACACGAGGAACACAATACACAACATGACAAGGGAGGACCACTTGAACATCTCTGGAAGCACACGGCAGCGTTTAGCACCAACAGGCAAAGCCTGACAGGGTAGATCGCAAGAACAAGACAAGACATAGCTAGACCAGATGCTTGAAGGCCAACAATACCGAAGTTGACTGATTGCCAGACCAGGAGAACCAATGATGGGGAACTGGACAGGGAACTCTAGACAAAAGTCAAAACAGGACAAGGCTCCACAGAAACAGAGATACACAAAAAGCAGGCAGGGGAGTATAATAAAATTAAATAAAATCCAAAAAGAACACAGCAAAGCAAAAGGTCATTAACTAGAAAATCATGATAACTAAAATATAGTTATAGTTATAGTAATAGTTAGGACTAGACAGGACAAGGACACAAGACTTACCAGACAACACTCCACATCCACAGACACAGAGAGAAAGACAGTGAAAAGACAATGACAAAGACCAAGAATAACAACAGGAAAGTGTTAGACAAGACGATTGGGACAAGACGAATGTGTGACAAGACGAACCAGCCAAGACAATAGGGCAAGAGGTACAATAAATAGGGAGGAAAGTACACGCGGGACAGCTGCAGACAATTAACAACACAAGGGCTCAACAAGGCTAACAAGAGGGTGTGGTAGAGAGGAAACAAGAAGGAGGGACTAAGCACATGGCTGACATAAACAAAGCCATGTTCTGACTTGAGACAAGACACACAACATAGACACACAGGAACAGAAAGGACCTTGACAGTACCCCGCCCCCAACCGATGCCTCCTGGCTTTCAATGCCACCAGACAGACCATAGATGTAGGTAGATGGTGCAGACACTGGAGGGGGGTGAGAGGCATAGGTGGATTTGAGGACAGAGACAGCAAGTATGGTAGAATGGGGCAGACTATGACCCTTCGGGCAGGAATGACCTCTGTAGACGTGACAGAACAGGCAGGAACATTTTACATGGCCCAGAAGTGACAGACAACATCAAGACTTAAAAACAGGAATGATTTCCAATGGCCATGACCCAACTGGCAGAGACAACCTACGAGGACATCACAGGACAGACAGGCACATTTTACGTGGCCATAACTTTACAGGCAGAAAGCCCTTCAATGGCCATGACCCAACCGGCAGGGTGATAAGACTGGCAGGAACAATTTATATGGCCAGACAGGAAGGGTTAGGGTAGTTTCTGAAGGGATAACTTGACAGAAATATGCTCCACAATCTTGACTAGTTGAATCACTGCTGTACAAAAAGTCTGTGAGGGTCAGGGAAAATAGTAATTAAAGCTAGGAGCTCTGAGGTGATGACAGGGGAGGCTCATGGGATTTCAGAATACTCCGGTACTGACTATTGACTGCCTCTGGGGCTGCTGAACCACCCTCCAGAGTTGCAGGAACAGGCTCCGGAATGGACCCTTAGATAACAGAAATAAATTCCTGACTGCCCTCTGGGCTGCTGAACTGCTCTTCGGTTCTCTGGAACTGATTTTTGTATTACTGGAATAAACTCTTCACTGCCCTTGGGGCTGCTGAACTGCCCTCCAGGGATACATGAACAAACTATGGAACTGATTCTTGGAAAACTGAAATAAACACTTGACTGCCACTGGGCTGCTGAATTGGCCTCCAGGTCTGCAGGAACAGACTCAGAAACGGATTTTTGGATGATTGGAACTGACTCTTGATTGCCCTTGGGTGACGTAACTGATTCAATGAAACATACAGCAGACTGGTAGTCACAGAATAATTTAACCCTTATAGGGCGCGGATGACGCCGGCGTGATTTGAGTCTTTTTTTTCTCTGTAGACTTTCGTCACACAAGTAGGTGTTATACACAATTCGATTCTGTTAGGTGTCTATTTTTTTTGTTCACTCTCAGTAACTGTCACACCACCAGGCAGCGCTGATCACAGACTTACCTGCCTCTTTGGCCAAAATTATTTTATCACTGTCAAAGTGTTCTGTTATGACCAAGCATATCATGTGACAGCTCTGGTTGATTCAGAAGCAGCAGGCAATTTTATTTCTTCCAAATGTTTAGACAATCTTCACATTACCTGTCAAAAGAACTCCACTGCCTATCAAATAACCACCATCCAGGGGACTTTGTTGGATAAAAGGCCGGTCAATTAATGTACCACATCTGTAACACTACAAGTAGGATGCTTAGAACGAGAAACCATATCCTTCCTGGTACTGCACAATGCCTCCCAGATTTTGTGTTGGGTTGACCCTGGCTCATCCTTAATAGTCCCATTATCAACATTATCACTAACATCAAGGCCCTGCAATGATTTCTAGGGTTCTCGAATTTCTCTCGGTGATTCATCAAAGGATACAGTCAAACCTCTCACCTCCTTACTTCAGGGGAAAAAGAAATCACTCCACTGGAACCCTGCAGCAGAAACAGCCTTTAGTCAGCTGAAACAAGCATTCTGCACAGCTCCGATACTTCCCCATCCAGACCGCGACTTACCTTTCATAGTGGAAATTGATGCCTCAACACTAGGAGTAGGAGCTGCACTATCACAACGTCAAGGAACACCACCCAAACTTCACCCCTGTGCATTTTTCTCCAAGAAATTGACCCAAGCAGAACAAAATTATGATGTGGGGAACAGGGAACTTCTAGCCATCAAACTGGCTTTCAAAGAGTGGTGTCACTGGTTGGAGGGAGCCAAGCATGAAATCACAGTGATCACAGAACATAAGAACCTGTTGTATCCACAAGAGGCCAAACGTTTAAATCCCTGACAAACACGCTGGGGGATGTTCTTTACACGGTTCAATTTTAAAGTCACGTACTGTCCAGGTGAGAATAACACAAAAGCTGATTCCCTATCCAGATTACACGATCCCAGTCCAGTTACTGAAAAACCTGAACCCATCCTACCGTCTACCTTGTTTATGGCTCCCATTGCTTGGAACCTAGATGACCAAATACGTCAAACCACGGTTCAAGAACCACCACCTCCAGAATGTCCTAATGACAAGACATACGTACCCAGTACCCTACGACTTCACGTAATGGATACCACTCACACTTCCCCCAGGCAGTTCACCCCGGAACAAAGAGAACACTGCAACTTCTCAGTAGTAAACAAACCACGACGATTACCTACCGGTAAACTGTTACCTCTACCCATACTTCAACGCCCATTGACACATATTGGAATTGACTTTTCCACCGACTTATCACCTTCAGAATGATTCACTACAATTCTAGTAGCTGTGGATAGATTTTCCGAAGGTTATAAATTAATACCCCTTGTCGGCATCCCCTCTGCTTTTGAAACAGCTTAGGCACTATTCCGCCACTTTGGACTCCTAGTGGACATAGTTTTGAATAGACTCAATTCCCCTTTCGGGTATGGCATGAATTCTTCAGACTCCTTGGAATCTTCATAAGCCTATCCTCCGGCTATCACCCTCAGTCAATTAGCCAAACGGAAAGAAAGATTCAAGAAATCAGCAGATACCTTCGCATCTACGTTCGTGATCACCAAGACACTTTGGGCACAATACTTACCATGGGCAGAATACGCACAAAATTTACTCAGGCAAATTTCCACGGGTCTAACACCTTTTCAATGTATTTTAGGTTTCCAACCACCTCTATTTCACTGGTCGGAAGTACCATCACTAGTGCCTGCTGTGGATCACTGGTTTAGAACCAGTAAGTTTGGGACTCGGCTCATGTCCATCTCCAGCGCGTCATCCATTGACATAAAACTGGGGCGGATGCTCGACAATCTGAAACACCCCAATTTCAACCGGGAGAGAAGGTATGGCTTTCCACCAGAGACATCAAGTTGCACTTACCATGTAAAAAATTAAGTCCACGATTCATAGGCCCATTCACCATCAATAGATAAATAAATGAAGTATCATTTAAAGAAGCGAGTTCAAAAGCAATGTCTGAGATTGCTCCGGGCAATGCTCGCTAGAACGCGGAAGGGACGGAGCCTGTACACAGCTCGCTTACACACGCACTCCGCGCTCAAGTTCAAGCTGCCACAAAACAACCAGCTGAGCAGTTCTGTATTTAAACCTCCCGATCCGCCAACGTCTCTGCGTGACGGTAAGTTTTAAACTTATTTAAAACGGGGCTGCAAAGGAACCAAACCCACTCAAACTAACTTGAACAATAAGACACACAAGATCACTAATGCAAAAACCCAACCGTCTTGCTTAAATGACACGAAAATAGGTAAAATAGTAAACTCTGAAGACTGTACCCACAATGCACCTGGCTGCAAGCGCTGACTAAAGTCGATGGTCACGTCTTTTTTTTCTTATCCAGTGCAAAAGAGACTAAAATACTGTCGACTTTGGTCACACAAATAAATGTTATACACCCTTCGGATCTGATAATATGGAAGCAAATAAGAGACATAACTATTTGAATTTTAACAGCCACTGAATACTTAGTTTTGAAATATTTTACTTTGGAAACCATGTATCTGAATTTATTTGTTTTGAATTTACCTCTCAAAACCTGAATTTCGTTGAATATTTTTCAATGCTTACAAATTCAGATAAAAAAAAAAAAATCAACTTACAGAATTTCAGATAAAATAGATTCAGGTTGATCAATTTTGATTGCTCAAATTCAGATCTCAAATTTCAAGTTAATATTTTTCAAAGAAAACATCAGTCTAATTCGACTGCTCAAATTCAGATCGAAAAATTCAAGTTAAATATTCGCATGGTAACATCCGGGCTACCCAGGATAGGAAAAACAGTTGAGCGCCGAGCACGACGATCATGTGCGCAAGGTATACAGTAGGTGGCGGTAATACTCCTAAAGAGTGAACGGCCATGAAACGGAAAAAAGAAGAAGAGCACAACGACGGTCCGTGTACGTTTTGAAAGATGTAAAGATGACTTCCAGGGAAAACGAAGGCGTCCCGGTAAGTTTGCTGTTTATGTACAATCGGACTCAGGGCTCGACAGAACAGAAGTATGTTGTTACTAATTATGTTTGGAACACATATGCTATATAGCTATAGTTTGTGTGACTCGTCTCCCTATGTAAGTTAGGTAAGTTAAGTCAGCTAAACAACACGTTATAGCTAGCAAGATAACTTTAGAGCTCAACGGTGGCCGCCCACTTTTTGGCTGAAAGCTACATTAACGTTTATAAAAAGGTTTAAGCCTGGAACCAAGGCAACAGCTCCGAGATGAATCTTGACAATAAAACATTTGATTTGGCGCCACATTTAAAAAAAAAAATATATATATTCAATGGTAGAAGCTCCTGGGAGCCAACAATGTAGATGGATAGCGTTAAAAGAGTCAACACAAAATATAACGTAACGTTACAGCGGGGTGTTTGTGTGATATAAACAGCTGTTTATGCAGATTACACTTTAGCTTTAACATCAGTCGTATGGTCAGTGGGTTTAAAACTTTTTCTCGTGATGTTATTTTGTATTTTCTGTATGATATTTGTGTTGACAGGGTACTAGTCATGCTGAGCTGTTACGATCAGCCAGGCACTTAATGTCCTTATTGACCGAATCTGAAAGGGGAGGAGGTGCAGCCAGTAGTGATGTTCCTTGCAGCAGTCAGGATATAAGGTTAAGTGTTTAAAATACATTTTTAAATCTGTTCACAAGGATATTTTTCTAATCTGTAATTAATGATTATTTTTGGTTACTATACGGCAGGGAACGGAGGCAAATAGGCCAAAATGAGAGGTCTGGCAATCAGCCACCAAGACCTTCTATTCAGATGGAATTGACAAGGTTCAGCATTATATTCTCTGGATTAATTTAATCTTATAAAAACTCATAGTTTGATAGTAATCAAGTTTTAACAGACTGTGCTATCTTCTACAGGTCGTTTCCAGGTATGTTCACTAAGGGAAAAGGGAAGAGGCGTTTTCCGGCAGTGAATCTTGTTCCTGCTAAAAGGCCTAAACCAATAGAAGTTGCTTTCCACCTTTTGCCAAAACAATATGAAAAAACCCCAAAAGAACAAGACCAACTAGTCCACTTGCAAGCAGGACTGGGCCGCAGGAATGTTTATTTAGATGAGAGCACAACACATGATGAGGTAAGCAGATTCCATTGATGTATATTTGTGCTAGTTGTACTATGACCATGAAGAATTCTGTTAATTAGTCCTACCCGATTCCTTTTTGAAATGTGGCAACCAGGACTGGCAACCATTTTATTATTATTATTATTATTAACCTTTATTTTACCAGGCAAGTTGACTGACAACCTTTTCTCATTTGCAACAACAGCCTGGGGAGGGGGGGTTGGGGGATGAATGAGACAATTGAGAGATGGGGATCTTTAGGTTGCCATGTTGGTATAAGGGCCAGATTGGAAATTTGTCCAGGACACCGGGGTTAACACCCCTACTCTTACGAATAGTGCCATGGGATCTTTAGTGACCACAGAGAGTCAGGACACCCATTTAAAGTTCCATCCGAATGATGGTACGCTGCCCTGGGGCATTGGGAATTATATATAGACCAGAGGGAAGAATGCCCCCTACCGGCCCTCCAACACCAGTTCCAGCAGCACTGGTCTCCCATCCAGGAACTTACCAGGCCCAACCCTGCTTTGCTTTAGAAGCAAACCAGCAGTGCAATACAGGGTTCTAATACTGTAATTGTTTGGAAGAAAGCTTCTTAGTAGTTACACAAACTACTTAGCCTGGCAAGCCAGACCTACATCAAGATTTTAGGTCTGGCAACTCTCATAGACACGGGTCAATCTGAGGGGCGGAATAAACGGCTATCTTTCAAATTCCCTCTGCACGCAATAGGACAGCGCTTCAACCAACTAGAGCGTTTTCCCACCAGCGGTGCTTACGTTAGTTGATAGATTCAACTTTTGAATCTGGCCGGCAAAACTACGAACACATCTTCCTTTTTTAAGAATGACTTAAGTGCTGTTCTTTGCTCTTTTATCAAAGAAAAGCTTAACTCCAAATCCTCCAGAGTCGCGGCCAAAGCCGATTCGAAAGACTGTTCGCTAGCAGCAGCAGCCATTTTTTGTTTTCAAGTAGCAGGGAACTGTCGCAACTCTGTCGTCATTATGTTAAGCCCGCCTTGCCTACTGTATACACGATGTGATTGGCCTGACCCAATTTAGGTTTTTACAGCTCCGAAAGTCAACGGAGAGTTGCTAGACTACCCTGGCTGCAAAACAAATTTTGCTGCCGCTAGGCTACAAACTACTATAATTTGTATGAAGTAGTAGTCATTGAGTTTATAATGGTCAGATAACAACATCCATAATGACTGAATTTAAACTTTTGGGTAAATCATACCTTTAACATGGTCTGCATTAATGTATTTGAAAATTATAATCCTTTGGCACAGGTTCTAATTCTGATTTCAAATAAGCTAAAATGCATATAATCAAGACTGATGTTCTAGTATAATCATCCTTCATTTCAACAGTTCAGCATCCATTCTAAGGATACATGCATATTGTTAATGTTCTGTGTATCTGCTTTGCTTACAGTTATGTGAGACACTCAAAGGTGTCTTTCCTCAATTGAAGGCTGTAACTGGAGGCTGGATGATTTACAAAGCAGCGGGTATGCACAACTTTTTGTGTGTGTGTGTAAACAGTTTGTCATATGTAAAGCATTTTTTGATTTTTTCCATGTTCATGTTTTCTATAGGAGGATGGGGTTCCCGAAAGCTCTCCCTGGTGGCACCTGATCATACTGGATACACAGGCAAGATCGTAAAGGCTGCAAGCCAGGGGGGTAAATCTCCTCTTTACATAGCTCCAATTCAAGACGAACTTAACACTACTCCTTTGCAACTAAGTAATGAAGTATTCAGTGACATGCCCAAGGCAAGGTGCCAAAAGTGTGGAGCAGCCATTCCACTGCAGCTCCTGATGGAACACTTGAAGTCTTGCAACATCATTGATGTTGACAATAATGAAGACAACCTGGACATTGATGTTGACAATAATGAAGACATCCTGGACAATGTGGAGGAGAACAGTGAGCAAGGTGAGAGACAATGTAAAAAATAAATTTAGCATTTTCAATAGAGTTGTCATTCAATATGGATGGCCTAAAATCACAATTTTTGATAAGGGCAAACGGTTTTGTTGAAACATACAAAGCCATGACTAAATTTAGTTTTTCTTGCTGAAGTCAAATTTTTGATTATCTTTGCTAACTCCATTTTCTTAGCACCAGTTCAGGAGCCCTGTCCTATCTGCATGGAAATGTTTACCGCTGACTTTATTGAAGTACATGCTGCTTCGTGTGGTGAAAGGTACATTATATACTGTAATTGAGTTTTTATTTGTATGTACTTGTTTCACTCACCATCAGATATAAACCATGTAGCAGTTTCACAAATATAATTATAGTGTTTAACATTGTGTTGTGAATGTGGGCAGTGAAGAAATGTATAAGGTGTTGGATAGGAGTACTGTTGAAGAGCAAGCAGCAATGCCTGGACCGTCCAGTAGTGAAAAAGTTACAGATGGTAGGTCCTATTCAGGGTTAGCAGCAGGATAATAATGTTAGGGATGGTAAACTGTGGTGATGCAATGCAGTCAAAAGTGGCATGTCACATGGCATAACCTTATCTGACCATGTGAAACATTACGGTATTGTACTGATTTTAGTAAATAGCAGTTTCTATTTATTACAAGTAAGTTTAATGTCTGATTTTTAGAATATGTTATTGCAGAAATACTCTTTCCATAAGTTACATATCCAAAGTCATTTTATTGGTAACATTTTCATTTTTATCTCTTACTAGAGTGGCTCACGGTACAAGAGCCTACTAAGGCCATGTCTCTGTTTCGGGATTCTATTCTTAGCCATCATGAAAGTAAGAATCCCTTACTTCTCAGCATGGATATTAGAAAGAGCCCTGCTGAACAAGACGCTGCGCTCATCTGCTTCTATAAGAAGCCGAATGTGGAATGGGCACGACCCTTGAATTGCAGACTTGAAGGTAGCTTCAATTTCATGTCAAAGTAGTTAACGCCTACCTTAAGTATTGCTTTTCCCTTTTACTATATCAAATCCTCCATTGTGTTACAGGGGATGCAGCCATTGGAAAGGGTGTGAGTCGCTTTTTCTTCTCAACTTGCATGAACAAGCTAAAGTCTGGGTTTTGCTTCAACTTTGGTATGTTGACTGTAGCTATGTTTAAGCTGACTTGTCATTAGCAAATATTATGTTATTAAAGTCTTGTGTTTAAATTACAGCATTGTAATTCTGTTATGTTTTTATTTATTTTTTATTTTTTTGCTGTAACCTGGTACTTATAAAGTTTATAGAATATGTACTATAATGCCTACTATGCAGAGTATGTAGTATTTGGAATTTTTGTCTAAATTTGTACATTTCTTAAACAGCAAACACTGCTGTTACACATCTCTTTGATGGACAGCCAGGCCATTTAGTGCCCTCAGCCTCTCACTTTCTCGTGGAAAGTGACATGTTCGTCATGGCAGGCAGAATGGTGGGGCACTCCTTTGTTCATGGGGGACCATGCCTGTCAGAGCTTAGCCCTGCTGTTGTGCATGTCCTGTTTGGAGGAAGCCCGGAAACTGCAACAGTAACACCAGAGGACTGTCCAGACCTAGACATCCGTAAAACAATCATGCTTGTATGTTTTTTATCTAACCTCATTATTTCTTCCCTGTTATATACAATCAAGCAAGAAAGTCTCCACCCCCTTGGCCAATTTGTTTTTTCAGTGGGCTCTATTTTATGGAAAAATGGCTAAGGGGGTGAAGACTGTGCTATTTTAGCTTTTTTATATTCTCCTTAATGAATATTTTTACATTTTAAACTGCTTTTTAATGTTGTATGTAAAGCAATTTAAATAGTGCTATATAGATAAACTTGCCTCGCCTTTCGCTTCCCTCTCTGTCTTAAAGCTTGAAGTGGAATCTGAACTCTCAGACGAGGACAAAACAAGTGTCCAGGAGTTGGCCTACGCTTGGGATCTCCCTGGCCTTACTGGAAATAACCGAAGATGGCTTTTTGAGAAGATGTTGATCCATGCTGTGTGAAATTTAAAGAAACTGTCACATATTGGCAAAAGTTATCCTCAGAACTTGCTTTGGGATAATAATAAAAAATGACTTGTTTCACCTTCTGTCCGGTAATGTCATTAACAGGTAATTGGACGTGTCACGCGACAAATCAAACAATTCAGGCGTGGTCTTAAAGAGACACCAATGTGGACATTGCTGACCAAACGACCTGACACAGTGGCCCAGCTTTTTCCACAGGAGAGAGCAGTGGATTGTAACCCTGCGGTAACTTTTTACAATTCAATATTATTTGTGTATATATTATACAGATAGAATCCATGATAAAGTGGTAAGATTATTAAAGTCATGTTGTTTTACTGTCAATGTAGATAATCCTGCAGCACATCACCTGGCCTCATGAAGATGAAGATGACGATGACGATTATTCACTTGACACAAAATGCCGCATATCAGGTTATCTTCGCCACTTCATTGAAAATGGTATGTGTACAGAGTTCGAAAGTGGCAGGTTACTTTTTAAACGGTTAGTTATAGAAATTGTTCAATTCATTATTAAGGTTATTATTAATACTATCTTTGCACACCTGTATATAGGACAGAAAGAGTACATAACCGCACATTCTTCAAACACAGAGCTGAATTAAAAGTATTTTTTCATACCTTTTTGACATTTCACCAGGGTATATGGTGTTATGGTATTTCTGTTCAAGAAACTGCTTTATTTGTTACATAACAGAGCTACTATGATACATTTATTGAATACTAAACATTTTAATTTTCTAAATTATTTTCCATTATTTGTAGCAACCTATCATTTGATCCATTTTGTTTAATCCACAGCATCACCTGATGAATTGACTGACCTGTTGAAATTCTGGACAGGGTGGGAGATTATGCCAAGGAATAACCTATCCATTGAGGTCATTAAAGGCAGCTTCCCAACAGCCTCCACCTGTTTTGAGACCCTGCGAATCCCAGGACATTACAAGGACTATGCATCCTTTAAAAATGACATCCTGGCTTGTATTGGCACTTGCCAAACAGGATTTGGTCTTGTGTAGGGACAAAGCAGTGGTGAATGACATTACGGTTACTGAATAATGTTAAATGTTTAAATGATTGCATATTAATATGCTAAATTACGAATACAAAGTTCTTTTTTTTTTATGGATAATTATATTAGTTGACATGCAACCTGCTAGCAATGTAGCAACTTCAAATTTAATGTCCTTTTAAAAAAAGTTTTAAGGAAAGTTAAGTGTTATGTTAGTTACGTACAAATGCAGTTAAGCACAGAAATATTTGGATGAAGTATATTTTGCTGCCACTGATTTTCTCAGATTGCTTCATCAGTATTTGTCTGCGAGGTTCTTATAATAAATGTATCATTGTGTTCATGACAGATCCGTCAGTGTTTTCATTACAAAAAAAATCATCATTGATTGACATTTGTTTCAGATAAGAATGACAGAAACTCATAGATTAACTCATATGATGCCTGTTTTATTTCAATGTGCTTAACATCTTATGCAGAAATGCATCTTTCCCCATAGTGAATGTTCAGTGCCTAGAACAAATCCACTATAACCTTTGTTGCTTTTGCAAACATGCTTTTCCAATCTTTGGTACCAAATAACTTCTATAAAGACATGACACTGATCATCTTAACACCCATCTGTGCTTTTAAGGGTCATTTGACTGCAATTTAGCAACAGTTTTCAGTCTGATTAACTTCATAACATCCGAAATATGAAAATAGTGCATGTTTAATCCTCCGGTTATTCAAGGAAAATGTGTATATTGTGATGCAGGGTCAGTTTGATCTTCAGTGGTAATAGCACATTTTGCAATTGATGTCTGTCAAAGTGATGACTTGTCAATTGAATAAGAGTTATATACGTAGGTCACTACAACTCATGTACTGATTAATTTGTGGGGCGTCTGCTCAAATAGACACATAAGCAGCTGCTGCCAGTCTTACAAAGGTTTTTTTTTGCCAGTTCAATTAAGTTGTTCACATCTGTACAGTATAAAGGCCCGTTCATAAAACTCAAAACAATTACAAGAAATGCCTAAAATGCATTTATGTCTTGTAAATGTTGGTAGTTAGTGTGTCAGATCAGGGCAAGCTATGGAAACAAGGGGGGCATGTGTGTGTGTGTTTCAGGTTTCAGATAGAACATGCTCACAAAATTGAACAGCAGCAATATAGATATCACAGCCAAAGGACTGGGATGCAGCTCTTGGGTCAACAACCTCTCTTAAAGCTGCCATTTGTTCATCAGTCAGTGGGCTTTCTGTGTCTGGGACGATGACACTGGAGTAGCCATCAGCAGTAAGTCCACTGTTTTCCCACTCAATGTGAGGAATATCCATACCCTATCAAAGCAAAATAGAAAAACCTTACTTGTTTGCAGTATTATTTATCATAATGGGTTTATGGCACTTTCTGTAACCTACACTTTTGTAAACAGCTTTGCTGAATATTTATTAACTTAAAGGAATACTTCACCGTTTAGCGTTAGGCTTTGTATCCGTAGTATCTCTCTAATAGGGGTGTTCGGTTCCGGTTTTTTTGGAGTCGACTCCGACTCCCGACTCCTAATTTTGGAGTCGGTGGAATCGACT
>JAUCNO010000710.1:664312-687629 GCA_032353835.1 Enteromius viviparus | reverse complement strand
AGGCAATTGATGTGCCAATGCAGATGAGGTTCCGTCCAAACCCCTGAGACTGCATGCCCGTTGTACGTGGCGCCCCACCCTGTGGTGGAGGCATCCGTGAATACCACAGCATGCCTGCAGTTCTCCTGTTCTAAGGGCACTCCTGCCTGAAGAAACATTAGGTCTGACCACGGGGAAAAAGCTAGGCGACAAGCTAGAGCTACTTGAACCCGCAGCGGCCACTCTTCCATGCCCACCTCGGGAATCGATCGTGAAGCCAATGCTGAAGTGGTCTCATATGGAGCAGCCCCAACAGCATTACCGCTGAAGCCGCTGCCATAAGCCCCAGGACTCGCTGAAACTGTTTCAGTGGGACCACTTCTCTGTTCTTGAATGTATTCAAGCAGGCCAGCAGAGACTGAGCACGTTCCTTTGTGAGGCGTGCTGTCTGAGCGACCGAGTCCAATTCCATCCCGAGAAAAGAGATCCTCTGCACCGGACAGAGTTGCTCTTCTCCCAGTTGACCCGAAGACCCAGCAGGCTGAGGTGTCGTAACACCAAGTCCCTGGGTTTGCACAACTGAGCTCTGGACTGTGCTAGTATTAGCCAGTCGTCGAGGTAGTTGAGAATACTTACCCCTTTCTCCTTCAGAGGAGTCAGGGCTGCCTCCGCCACTTTTGTGAACACACAGGACGACAGGGAGAGCCCAAAGGGCAGGACGTGATACTGATATGGCTCTTCTTTGAACGCGAACCTCAGGAACGGCCTGTGTTTCGGAAGGATTGAGACATGAAAGCACGCATCCTTCAGGTCGATTGCTGCAAACGGATGCATTCGAAAATGCGTTTCGGCTTCAACATCTTGAACAGAAGCCTTTGAAGAGCTTGATTCAAGATCCAGGATCGGTCGTAACCCACCACCTTTCTTGGGCGCTATGAAGTACAGGCTGTAAAACCCTGTCCTCATATCGGAGGCCTGCATGTGTATGTGTGCAAGTTACCTGCGTTCCGGCAGAAGTGAGGCCGGAAGTCCGTTGGTTCGTGCTCCACTGCTGCATGAAATGAGAAGACAGTGACTGTGTAACAAAAGCTCTTTTTTAGGCCTGTCCACAACACCTTGTCCCCTCAGGGGAACCAGAGATAGAGAAAACTATCTTCTTGTTGAGATGTTGGAATTTTTCGCCACAGCCCTCCACCGGAGAGGGAGTGGAGAGCTTGTCCACCCCAAAGAACAGTACCTTCTAACCCTGGGTCACCTGTCCTGGGACCTCCTGCCCTTGTGTTTTCCTGCAGGGGCCTGAACGGGCTGGACGGGAGCCCGGCTGTCAGCTCCTCGACGCGGATGCTGAGTTGGCAGCGGAGCCCTCTGCGACTGGCGTGACGGAGTCTCAGTCTGCTTCTTTGGCGTTGGGTCCGGTCTGTGACACGGGAGCATTCGAGAACCTAATCTGAAACCGGGGCTCGGCTATGTGGCGAAGGTGCTCTCCACACCGTTCAGAGCGCAGGTAGTGTCCCTCTTGGCATTACCCCCTGGCCGCTTCAGTGCCCGTTTTAAAGGATCACCGGTCTCGAAGCAAAGGCTTTCTAAATGGGTTGTAGATGCTATTCTACTAACATACTCTTCATTGGGCCAAGAATGCCCCATATCCATATGAGTAAAAGCTCATTCAACTAGAGCCACTGTCTCGTCCTGGGTGTGGTCTAGCGATATTTCCCTTTATGTAGCATGATGCTAATGTTAGCTGTAATGCAGCTGCAGTTCTTCTTCATAATGCATTTTGTCATACTTCACATAAGGTTGCAATAAATTGTATTTATTTAGAAATATTTTTTGATAATAGTTGGGTAAATGTTTACTGGAGCGATATTTTTTTAATCGATTGACAGCACTGCTATAAATATTTAATGCAAGAAACAAAACTGCACAAATCTAGTTTAAAAAATGCAAATTATCTATACTGTCATGACATGAAAGATCATATTTAATCTTTTAATTTATTTGCACCTCTATAGTACACTTTAAGAAACCAGATTAAAAAGTAAAAATACTGTGACAAAATCTGTTGTTCATGTAATTAAAAGCTTAATTCACCAGCAAAATCATTTTAAAGATATTGTGAGAATTCCATTTGTTCCAGCATATTGCTCGTCATCTCTCTCTCTCTCTCTCTCTCTCTCTCTCTCTCTCTCTCTCAGATGTGCAGGTGCTATCTGAGCTCCTTCGTGGTCGTGCTGGACGGCAGCGGATCCGCCAAGCTCAACTGAGAGAGGAGGACCAGGCCCTGCGGGAGGAGAGCCTCAGACATGGAGACATGGTGTTTGTGAACGTGGTGGACACATACAGGAACGTGCCTTTAAAGCTGCTGCAGTTTTATAAATGGTTAGTGCCACACACAGTGTCCTTTCAGACCTCGTTCTACAGGTATGTTTTTGAGGACTGGAGCATAGAGTGGTACAACAACAACTTTGACATGTAGCTAATTAGAGCTATTTTTTAAATGACTAGTTAACCATAACCTGCTGGTTGATTACTGAGATTTTAATTTTGGTTATACTTTATTTTAGGGTGATTTTGTAACAGGACACTTTAAAAATATTTTTTTTACAAATTTTATATATACATCAGGTTTATGTAGTTAACCGAAATTGAGCAGTTTGTTTACTTGAAATACAATTGTTAAATTAAATAAAATGGTTGAAAATATTCATTTAAAATATTTGAACTGAAATAACAATGAAATAAAAATGAATTAAAACTAATAGAAATGACTAAAATACAACAAATATACTAAAACTTAAAAACTGCAATCAAAATTAATATATTTAAATATTTTTTTAAATAAAACCTATAGTAGTATGTTAATGAAAGTGTTTAAGAAATTAATACTTATTTGCTAAACAGAAGTATTAATTTATTATGTTTATATATATACTCAACAAAAATATAAACTGAGCGTTTTTGTGTTAGTCTCTGAGTGTGTTAGTCTCACACTCACTGTTGTCTTGGCATGTAAAAGCACTCATTGAGTGCAGAGCTCAAGGTGCTCAGGGTTTTGTAATGAAGTATGTGAACTCATGTGTGAACAGGTCAGTGGGAAATGCTGATTTCAAGCTGCTGCTGAAGACAGATGATGACTGCTATATTGACGTGGATGCTGTCCTGCTGAAGACGGAGCGCAGACGCCTCTCACAGAGCAGCCTGTGGTGGGGAAAGTGAGTCCTTCTGCTTGCAAAACATACCCCAGAACTAAAAAAAACCAGAAGAAAGTAGGTAATGTCTACATACACACACATAAATATATATAATAAAATATTAATATATTTATTATTTTTGGTGTGTGACAAATGCAAATAGAGAAAACACCAGCAAATTAAGAAAACATTTTCGTCATATTGACAAAACTCTTGCTGCAAATCCTCGCAACACATGCAAATTAAAAAAATTCTGCAAATAGCACACACCACAATGGAAATGTTTCAAGGGAACCCAAAAAACTGACAGACCCGCTGGGATTTGCAGTGGCTATGGGCTTGTTGCACAAGATGCATAAATCATTAAATGTATATAAGCAGTGCGTGTATTTTTTATTTTTTTTTTACAATTTATTTTGCATTAATTATCATATAAAAGTAATTTTTGCCTAAATAATCTGAAGAATTCCACAGTTAACTGTGAAATGTTATTATAACAAGATGGTGATCTTAATTATGAACAAAATATAATTTCAAGTTTAGTAAAAATCAATTTGTACTGCTTTATTAATTGTTAAAAACAGATCAAAATAAATTTCAGAATAATCCCAGCGAATGCAAATCCTAGTAGTTCATGCAATTCGCGGCAATTCTTAACTTGCATGTGTTGATTTACAGCAAGTGTGTTGTCAATTTGATGAACATATTTTCTTAATTAGCTGGTGTTTTTTCTATTTGCATGTTTTCTTAAATTACAGTGCATTCAGCTCTCTTTGCCACCATATGTGGCAGCCTTTTTCAGGTAAAAGAGTAGTTACCTTTGTTTATCAGTGTCAGAAAAGAGGCTTGATCTAATATTTTGTGGCTGTTGTTGGTCAGTTTCCGTCAGAACTGGGCTGTGGATCGTGTGGGTAAATGGCAGGAGCTGGAGTATGCAAGTCCAGCATATCCGGCCTTCGCCTGTGGATCTGGGTATGTGGTGTCCAGGGATCTAGTGGAGTGGTTGGCCAACAACGCTCAACATCTCAAAGCCTACCAGGTCCCATCCTCTCCTCATCTCAGGATAAGATGTGTTTTCTTCAGACCTTCTTCAGAATACAGTAGCCCTGTTTGTTGCAAATACCCAGCATGCAGCTGTATAATAATAAAAACCTCCTATTAACTGAGATCCATAATAGCAAAGACATAATAGCGGAGCAGCCTGTTGTTAAGTGATGATTTTGTTTCCTAGCGGAGTAATGATTTAAAAATATCTTTTTTTCTGTTTTTGTCACTGCTGAATCTGCTGAACTAATTCTGTTGATGGATACAGTATGTTTATGATGAAAATGTTTGTTTTACAGGGAGAGGATGTGAGCATGGGCATCTGGATGGCTGCCATCGGGCCTCGCAAATATCAGGTGAAAAAAAGAATTTCAGCTGCACACGTTTAGAAACAAACTACTGCTTTGATCAATATAATCAAAGGCTACCTGTTTAATATTTCTGGGGTTTTTTGGTTTTGTTTTTTTTCTGTAATTTGTTTTGTTAATAATGTCTTGATATGTTTATTTTGGATTTCATATATTATTTATTTCTTTAAAATTACTTAATATGTGTGCAAAATGTAAAAACAAAAAATGCATTGGTATTATAGATTACAATATTTTAATGTCTATAAGTGTTTATTAAATCTCAAATAAACATCTTTAAAAAAATTATATATAAAAAATATTTAAAATATATATATATATATATGTATATTATCTTAGATATATAAAAAATATTTAATATATATATATATATATATATATATGTATATTATCTTATCTTAGAAATGTTTCATATATAAATGTTCTATAATTTCTTTAATAATAGTTAACAAAACTAAAACATTTCGTATGCAATCAATAGCTATTTATATAATATCAGTGTTTGTGTATATATGTATATATCAGTATTATATAGCAGTATCATTATATATCATTATATTTACTACTATGTAGTATATACTACTACTATATTTAGTAGTAAAAATATGTTGTTGTTTTTTTACTATTAGTAAAAACATGTTTTTTTTGTGCCATGTCTGTGTTTTTCTGTCACAACCTCTGGTAATTCTAGAGTTAGAATGGAATGTCTGTGATATTCTTTTTCACAATGCATTTCCTTGTGTGTTTTGGCCAACGCGATATGCCGTAAGATGCTCTTACCGCACGCACGTACAATATATTTTGATATATAAAAGAAATTAATAAATAGCCAGATTTACATTTACTTAAACTGTTAAGACTGGTTATTGTAATATCAGTATCTGGTAAGATTACTCGCGTTCATTTCTGCACTCTGTTAATTATCCAAATTGAACGTGTTTACTACAAATAAAAAAACATAATAGTTAAACTAAAGTAACCACACATTTACATGGTTTTGCTATAACTTTACTAGCCATTTAGCTTCACCATGGTATTTGTAATTATACTAATCAATCTGAATGACTATAGCAATGCACGCATACAAGAGCGCGTGATCTCTGTGACGCCCATATGTACAAAACAGACCCTCTCACCTCTGTAATAAACATGGAGGTCTTAGTTCCGTCCACTAACACTTCCACATGAACATGAACATCACAGACGACAGGTGATATAAATCGAATCTCACACGTACAGTAGTTTAGAAAACTAGTCCCATCTGAGAAAAGTCTCGCAACAACACACACACACGTATATATTAAATAATATATTTTGTACAATATTTAAATTAAGCATTAATCACGACAGTGTGAACATATTTTAAAAAGATAAAAAATAAAAATATATACATAAATAATGCCTTTGTAATATTGTATGTAATCAAAACCAATAAAGCCAATAAAGCAAGGTACATTGGGGCTTAAAGGCGCCACAGGGTAAAAGTCACCTTTGATATTATTTTCATCTAGATTGCACAAAAAACGTGGCATGACACTTTTCAAAAACCTCTTCTTTTCAAGGTGCACGTGTATATTTTTCAGATCTTTGACACAAACTTGATTCTGTGCTTACTTGATCTAATATTTTATGGGTTTTTTTTTATGTTGTAGATTAAAGTAGCAAATGAGAATTTAATGAGAAGTTAATGCATATATTTTGAGACAAAGGTCTTTATGATTTTCAGTTTTGATTATGATAATTAAAGCAATACGTTTTAAATAATGAAGGAATATGTAAAAATGTATTTGGAGTTAAAGTGCTCCTGCTGTTAGGGCTAAAGGGGCCATGATTAACATGCATAGAACTGACCTTTTCATTTGTTGACATGACATGGCTGGTACCGTAAAAGCCATCTCATACGTTATAAGATATTAAAACAAAATAAACAACTTGAAAAATGTATAGTTACACAAAATCTTTTGCTCATGTTCATTACAATGTGTATATTTTTTCTGCAATTATACATTTTAGGTGCCGTGAATGGCATATTTTTTCTTAAGGAGGGTCATTATCCCCGTACCCTACTTGAACACAAAAGAGAGATAATAATGTAAATTCTGTTTTTCATGGGCTGAATGGCTAATGCCTTGTTGAAGTAGGGGTTTGAGCTGTTACCTGTGGATCTGCACAGCAGTTATAGTCTCCGTTTACAGGAACTTTCTTGCCATCCCTGAATTTGTCCATGAATAATTGAGTTATGCATTTGACAGATGCTTTCACCCAAAACGGTTTGCACTTCGACTTGTTTAACTGGACCCGTGACTTACAGTAACGCAGTAATGCTTTGTTGTGTGTTTGTCAGGATTCAGGCTGGCTGTGTGAAAAGGAGTGTTTCATGGACATGCTGTCATCTCCTCAGCACTCTCCGCAGGAGCTACGCTCGCTCTGGGACAAGAAGAGGCAGTGCTCTGATCCCTGCGGCTGTGCCTGGACCCAACACTGACACATGCATGTTTAGCCCTCAACTGACCACTGGGTTTGAGATCTCTCATCGTTTTCTTCCCCCACCCGTCAATACGACAAACAAATCATGTTTACTTGTGCTCTCTTATTGGCTTTGTAGATCCACCACCAGATGTCAAATTAACACAGGGTTGAGAAGCACCAGGGCAGCTTTACCTGTTCTTCCTCTTTTTGCGATCTTTCTGTCACTGCGTTCTTTGTTGCTGAGAGATCTTGAAATGGCAAAGCACGCCAATCCTTTACACTGCTTTTATCTTAGCTGCAAGCCAAAATTGTTACACTCAAACGTTGATTTATGAACAATAAAACATTACAACAGTATTGCAGATGTGTCTCTGTGCTGACAAATCAACATGAGGCAAATTCTAGAAGATAGAAGATGGCACCATAATTTACCTGTAGATTGTTTAAATAGGCAAATAATGCATTATATACAGTGCATTGCATATAGAGTGCCCTCCACTAATTACTTGAATTACTTGTTAAATCTGAATTACTATTTGAATTACTTGTTAAATCTGAGCAAAGCTGGCTGTGAAAATAAATCTGCATTGTTTATTTCCAAAGATAACAGCTTTGATCTGTTATCAAAGTGTTCTCCAAACTCTTCAGGTATTACAAGAGAAAACTCAGAGAGCATACCTTCATCCTGACTCTCTCCAGATCCTCCAGAATACCAGCTCCATGTTGGTGCTTCTTCTCTTCAGTTCACTTCACTGATTTTCTATGGGGTTCAGGTCATAGCACTGAGAGAGTGTTGTATTACAAATTTATAAAAGGTTAAACACATATAACAGTATAAACTGAAAAAGTCGTGGGTTTTGTGATTTACATTCTAAGAGTCTCAGACTCTGAGACAGTAGCCTTTTGTTAGTTCCTGAACATCTGTCAGGTTTCCCAATATAAGTTTGAATGCTAATCTCAATGTTTTTTGTTTTTTTTTTACTTTATTTTTATAGAACATTTTACAAGAACATTTTTTTAACATTTAAAAGACATGGGACAAACATTGCCATATACAACAAGGGTGTATATATATATATATATATATATATATATATATACATACATACCATACATTCAGTGATTATTTAGATTACAATACTTAATCCATTTCTTCCAATATTTTAGAAATAGGTCCTTTTTAAGCCTCAAAATAAAAGTCAGTTGTTCCATATTGTATGTATATTTCTTTGACAATTTCTATCCATTGACCAATTGAGGGGGTGTCCTGCTTTTACCAGTGCCTGGTGATGCACTTCTTGCATGCTACACTTTATATATTTATGAGGTGCACATCCTCTTAACACGATGTCTACTAAATGTCCAAGATATAATGTTGTGAAATCTCTTGGTATTTGATATCATACAATCTTTTTAAACTCCAACAAGACCATGTTCCAAAAAGGCAATATTTTTGCACACCCCCAGAATACATGAAGATGGTCAACGTTGACTTGGTCACAGGCCCTCCAGCATATTTGTAGTGAGGATATTTGCTTGCTTTTAGTTTTTGGAGTAATGAAAAATCGCACCAGATTTTTCCACGCAAACTCTTTCCACCGACTTGAACAGGTGTGTTTTACAAGCAACATACCATATTTCATTTGAAATTTCCTCCCCTAATTCTCCTTCCCATTTCTGCTTAATATAGATAGATGAATCTTTTCTGTTTTCCCTCAGTGCCCGGTAGAAAGAAGAAATTATTTTAGGATTATTCTTTGTTTAGGAATCAATTATCAATTTTACTAATTTATTTTATTTAGTACTACCTATATTTTATATTTTCTTTTAAAATAACCTTGTATTTGTAAATAGCGATAGAAATCCTTATTATCCAAATTGTACTTCTTTTAATTCTGAAAAAATGGTTCTTGTGCTATGAAAAGTGCTCAATGCAGTTAATCCTTTATTTGCCAATCTCCTGAAACCTGCATCAAGAAGCCCTGGTTTAAAATTGTGATCAAATGCCACTCATCTCAACAATATAATCTGATTTTGTAGGTTATATTACTCAACTAATTAAAACCACACCTCAAGGACTTCCGGCGTGGCGCTAAAGCAGATGGCGGCTTGAAAATATCTCTCGAGATCGGTGGATTTAAACTCCCCTAGAAACTGCATTTTGAAAGTTGATTTTTGTTGAAAGTGAATATGGAAGGGGAGAAGCAAAAAAGGGGTAAAAATAAAACGGGCTCAAAGCGTGAAAAAGGAGAAATAATCGAAGGTATAGATGCGGAAGGAGAGGGCCGCGTAAAAGATAACGAGCAAGGGAATACTAGCGGAGAAGTCGCTAGCTCTGGCATACGGGACTTCCGAGACGAGATTAGAGCGTTCAGAGTGGATTTTAAGAATGATATGGACGAATTCCGCCTCGCTCTTCGGGAAGACATGCGGAAAGAGTTGAACGAATTCAGAGAAGAAATTAACCAGAAATTTAAAGACATTACAAGCGATCTACAATCTACCACAGTTAGAGTGTCTGAAGTGAAACAGCGTGTAGCAGATATTGAGGAATGGAACGGGGCGGCGAGTGATGCTCTGCTGGACGCTCTGGAAAAACAAAGAGAGATGCAAGAAAAGTTAACTGATCTGGAAGCCCGCTCGAGGCGGAACAACCTCCGTATATATGGAATCCCGGAGGGATCTGAGGGCAGTAATCTGCAGGAGTTTGTGACAAATTTAATAAAATCGGAATTGGAACTGCCACTACCGGGCATGGAGCTGGGTATCCAACGCTGCCATAGAGCGCTCGCCCCAAGGCCTCCCCGCGAAGCACCACCCAGGTCATTGGTGCTGTGTTTCTTAGAGCACAGAGTGAAGGAGCAGGTGCTGCATACAGCATGGAGAAAAAAGGAGGTGAGACTTGAAGGAAAGCGAATTTACTTTGACCACGACTATCCCTCTGAGATTTTAATGAGAAGAAAGGCATACGCGGGGATACTGAAGGAGCTCAAGACCAAGGGAATTCGGTTCCAAACCCCACACCCAGCCAAGCTAAAAGTGTTTTTTGAAAGCGGCACTAAAATCTACGAGTGTGCGGCTGATGCAGCTAAAGACTTGAGGAAAAGAGGATTTTCGGTGGAAAATGTTAAGGATCTGGACTCCACATACCGGAAACAGCAGAACACAGCATCGTGGAAGAGGGCAAGTGCGGATCGTCGCCGCACAACAGTGGACCAAGACCGGATTCGGGAAAAGCTACAGAGTTTTCAACGCGTCATGACGGGATCTTCGGATTCTTATAAGTAAAACTGAACTGTGTTTGTACCTAAGATTATTTTGGGGTAAGTGACGGAGGTCATAATCCTACATGACAGAAAATATAACATGGACAGCCCGAATACTTAAGATAAATGATGCGCTCTCATCCCTCGTCTTTTATCGGCGAAAACCTGATGAGAAAGGACAGTAACCGTTATATTAATTTACGTATAGGATATATTTAGTTAACTTTGAGCCTGTTAAAGTTGAAACTTGAAACCGATTGAATGAGAATAGTTTAGAAACTGTTAGCCTAGTGCATCTTACACTTGAGTGTTTACTTTTGCACTAAAGAGAGGCCCTTGACCAACACAAGGATTTCCTCTCAAAAGGAAGGTTTTATGTTAAACCTTGGACTTGGAAGTCTTTCATTTTTTGTAACATACTTCTTTTGTTCTGTTAAGAATGTTCACATATGGTTTAGGATGTTTAGAGGGTCGCCATGGAAAAAGATGCAAAAAGCTGAGTGGTTTGAAACAAATAAATGCATAGCCAGGAATATAAGGTAATTACGCTTAACGTCAATGGGTTACATAATCCGATCAAGAGGAGTAAAATTATTGCTAAAATGAAACGAGAAAGAATACAGGTAATTTACTGGCAGGAGACACACCTACCTGCATTGGAACATGAGAAATTGAAGAAACTAGGTTTCCAGAATACTTATTATTCATCTCATGAATCTGGACGCAGGAGAGGAGTAGCTGTTTTGATTCACAATGCAGTGAATTTTGAGTTTATATCCGAAATTAAAGATAAAGAGGGTAGATATATTTTGGTAAGGGGCAAAATAGATGATAAAGAAGTAACGTTGTTCAATGTGTATGCTCCGCCAGGAAGCACTAAAACATTTTTCAAAAAAATATTCAATTTAATAGCTACAGAATCACATGGAATTCTCATATGCGGCGGGGACTTAAATATCCAGCTCCGACCCGGACTTGATACGACTAGCCCATTAAAAACACAGAGTCGAAACGCTAAAATGGTTCAAAGACTACTTAAGGAATTGGGTATGATCGATACATGGAGAGAGTTTCATCCATTGGAAAAACAATTTACCTTTTATTCAGCCTGCCATACTGTATACTCAAGAATTGATTATATATTTATGAATATCTCAGACAGACATAGAATTAAAGATTGCTACATAGGTATCAAGGATGTATCTGACCATGCTGGGGTATACCTTACACTACATTTAGAAAATCAAAAGAAAGATACACTTTGGAAACTTAACACAAGCATACTGAATGATCTATTGATCCAAAAGCAGATCCAGAATGAATTTGAATTTTATCTCCAATGTAACGATAATGGGGAGGTGTCCCCTAGCATTCTATGGGATGCTGCAAAGGCGGTAGTTAGGGGTAGAATTATTGCTGTAACCGCATCACGCAAAAAAGAAAAACAGAAAAGATTATTAAACCTACAATTGAAAATGAAAAATCTAGAAATTGAACATGCGAAACAGAAAGATCCACAAATATGGACCCAAATATGCAGGTTAAAACAAGAGCTGAATGGAATATACGATGAGGAAATAGAAAAACAAATTAAATTTGCCAAACAGAGGCATTACGAAACAGGCCCTAAAGCAATGAAATTACTTTCTTGGAGGATACGAAAAGAGCAGGCAAAAAATATAATACATAAAATTAAGAATCCCAAAACACAGGAAGTATGTAACAAATTAAAGGATATTCAGGAATCCTTTGAATCATTTTACAAAGATCTATATACCCAACCAACCAGGGCAGATAATGTAACCATTAAACATTTTCTGGATTCACTGGATCTACCGTCAATAGGGGAAAAACAGAATAAAGAACTAACGGCTGAAATAACAATGGAAGAACTAAATAGTGCTATATCAAAGTTGAAAGCAAATAAAGCACCGGGCACAGACGGTTATCCATCCGAATTTTACAAAACTTTCAGAGCCCAAGTAATACCTATAATGCTTAAATGCTTTAATTATATACTGAGAGGTGGCGAAATTCCACAATCTTGGAAAGAAGCCGTTATTTCGGTCATCCCAAAGGAAGGGAAGAATCCCAGTGATTGCAGTTCATATAGACCGATATCGGTCCTAAATGTAGATTATAAACTGTTAGCTACTATCTTATCTAAGAGACTCGAGGACATTATTCCCGAGTTGGTAGATCTAGATCAAACTGGATTTATACAAAATAGACAGACACAGGATAATTTAAGGAGAACGTTGCAAATAATGAGCTACATTAAGACAGGAAATACAAGCACAATCTTGCTGAGTCTAGATGCCGAGAAAGCATTCGACTCGGTCGGGTGGGACTATTTGTATCAGGTTTTGGAAAGATTTGGTTTTGACGATAAATTTATTAAGTGTATTAAGGGGCTTTACTCCTCCCCGACAGCCAGGATTAAAATTAATGGACATCTGTCTAAAACATTTAGTTTGGAAAGAGGGACACGTCAGGGATGTCCACTAAGCCCATCTTTGTTTGCATTATTTATTGAGCCTTTGGCTCAAGCAATAAGAGAGGATTCAGAGATAAAGGGGATCACAATTAAAGGAAATGAGAATAAGATCTGTATGTATGCAGATGATGTTCTTCTATTCCTGACGAGCCCTGAATCTACCATCCCTAAATTGATGACCCTTCTCAAAACATATAGTTTCTATTCCGGATATAAAATAAACATCCAAAAGACTCAAACGCTTACATATAATTATAGGCCAAAAGGGGATATAAAAAAGCAATACAAATTTAAATGGAAATCATCTTCATTGAAATATCTAGGGATAAATTTAACAAAAGACATATCAAAACTTTTTGACAGTAATTATGGTCTTATTTGTAAGGAGATAAAATCTGATATTGTTAGATGGACGCTGCTTCCACTAGACATGAGTAATCGAATTGAAATTATTAAAATGAATGTGCTACCAAGGCTACTTTATCTTTTTCAATCATTGCCTTTGGACATACCACAAAACCAATTTAATGAATGGGATGGGATGATTTCGAGGTTTGTTTGGAATGGTCGAGCACCTAGGATAAGATTTAAGACTCTGCAGTTGGCAAAAGACAGGGGTGGGAGGGCCTTACCTTGTCTTCAGGATTATTTTTATGCTGCACAATTGAAGCCTTTAATATGTTGGTGTATACCAAGCTACGAATCTAGTTGGAAAACCTTAGAAATTACACAGATAGATACACCTTTACAATCTTTACTTGGGAATAAAAACCTGGCTGAAAAGAGCTACAGGGAATTAAATATCTGGACTGTATTCTCAGTAAAGTTGTGGTTTAGAATTTTGAGGAAATTACAATTAGAAAAACAGGTTCGGATACTAAACTGGATAGCGTATGATCCAGACTTTGAGCCTGCCAGGTTGGATGAGAGATTCAAACAATGGGTCTGGAGAGGTATTACATCTTATTGCTCAATCATAACCAATGGAAATTTATTGAGTTTCCAGGCCATGTCTGAAACATTTGGATTAGAAAAGCAGGATTTTTATAGATACTTGCAAGTTAGAGATTACTTCAATAAAAAAGTAAAAGATATAGCAACAAGCGATGAAAATCTGATCACAACATTTGTTAACGCATACTTAGAAGAAGATAATAAGAGGCTGGTATCGAAATTATATAGACATATACAATCTAGTAAAAAACATACATCAAATTATATAAAACAGAAATGGGAGAAAGAATCAGAATCTCAAATAACAGAGGAAGACTGGATAGATATATGTAGTACGCAGGCAAATACAACAAACTCAAGACCCTGGCGAGAGTTTGGTTGGAAGAATTTGATACGTTACTTTATAACTCCTAAATTAACAGCAATACGCACTGGTGATCAGAATCTGGGCTTTTGTTGGAGGCAATGTGGAACCTCAATGGCTAATCATTTCCATATTTTTTGGGCATGTTCAAAAATACAACCCTACTGGCGTGAAGTAGCAGTTGAAATTGGGAAAATACTAGGGGAGGAGCTGGATTTTTCATTTATCTCATTGTATCTAGGAAAAATCCCTGAAACAGTCCCAGATAGAGATAAGTACTTATTAAAAGTGTTGTTAGCAAGCAGTCGAAAAGCCATAACTCGTAAATGGCTTCAGGTTGATCCTCCAACGAGAGACCAGTGGTTGGGAATTGTAAGTGAAATTTATTGCATGGAGAGACTTACTTTTACAATCAGACTTAACCTGGATAAATGTTTTAAGCTTTGGGATAAGTGGATTGTGTACACAAACCATTGAGGTCGAGTTTGATACTGTATTATAAAAGAATGTATGAAAACCATATTGTTTTGACTTTGTAATATACATGACGATCCTTTGTTCTGTGTTCAATAAAAAAAAAAAAAAAAACCACACCTCAAGTGTGGTACCTGTTATTTGATCTAGATTACCCTTAAGGGCCAAGGATTTTCTTTGTCACCCTAAAGACACTGTATGGGCAAGCCACTGTTTATCTGTTCTATATTTTTACATTTAGATATGTAACTGGAGTTGCACCAGCAAACACAGGGCCTAAGCTGTGCTGCGTAAAAATATTCCAACAGGTTAGGCAAGGCTAGTCCTCCTTTGTCTTTTGCTAGCTGCAATGCATATTTAATTCAAGTTTTTTTCCCTTCCCAGACAAACCTTAAAATTATCCTATCCCAAGCCCTGAACTAAGTCTTTGGAATCATTACTGGCAAAGCCTGGAAAAGATACAGTAGTCTGGGGACAAAATTCATTTTCACAACCTCTATTCTTGAACTAAATTCCATAGGTAGCATTGACCATCTTTCAATGTCCCTTTGGATGTTTTTATTAATGATATTATAATTTAAAAAAAAAAAGAGTTCTGAATATTCTTTGGTCGGAATCAGAATACCCCAAGATATTTAATATACTTGGCATCTCATTTTAAATTATAAGTTTGCTTGATAATTGTGAAGGGGAGAAATTAACATTGTAACATTAGTAGTTCTAACAATTTTGGGTTACCCTTTCAGGCGAATCACTTTTACGTTACATAAGGGATCTCGCATGAGAGACCAATCGTCTTCAAATCTTTTGGAAAAGGCCAATGAATATTGGCGTGCAATAATTACAGCCAGTAGGACCATATCACAGCGTGAGTATAAGAGAGCATGGCTGGATTGCACATGCAGCTTTTTTTTACTTTCGGAGCCTTGTCTGATGTATGGAGTCTGCTGGAGGAGAACACTTTCTTATTCAAAAGTTACTGTCCGAGTTCATGCTCTCTCGTCGTTGCAGCATATTCAACTGGGCAGCTGTCAACGGACCCACAAGACTTGCAGCCTTTTTAAAGGCTCAAAGGAGCGCCTGTCTTTTTGCTCGTCAGCAAGAGACCTCGCCATTGAGGGCACGCAGTGCTGCAAGAGGTCTCTCCAGCGCAACCGGGCGTCAAAAAACAGCAATTTTCATCATGGTTTCATAGCCATTTTCTGGAATGTCTATGCGACTGTGCATTTCTGAGAGCGGCAGTTTCCTCACATCTTCAGACGGACAATCGCTGTCTCTCATGCTTGGGCCGGGAGCATGCTAAAGCAGCGCTCGTAGATGACTCATTTCTTCATTGCGGCTGCATCAGAGGGAGAGTTGTGGCGCTCGGCAGGGCAGGGCGGATGTCGTCCACGGCCACTGCTCTGTCCTGCAACCGCGCCCATCTCACAGGTTGGCCTCTTCGGTGACACTGTCAAGGGCTTTGCCCAGGAGTCCTCGACAGCCCAAAAGCTGCCTCAGTCTGTTCGTCGCCGAGGGCGTCCCCCCACGGCATCCAGATCTTCTGCTCCATCCCAGGCCAAAGCACACAATGTTAGGCTGGCACGACGTGGACGGCGCCTATTCCTCAGGGCCCGGCCATGAACACTCGTAACTCCAAAAAGCACCCCTGGCATGGGCAGCCCTGAGGTGATGGTGATTGCTCCTCGGTGGACAGGAACACCCGTGCCCCCAACCCTTGGTGGAGGGCCTGGAGCGGTATCTTCTATGGAAGAGGGAGCAGTCGTCCACACCTCTGGGCCCAGTGCCGAGAGGTCCCCATCTAACCACTCTGTTTTTTCCTCAGATGCAGACCCGGAGCCCTGGATCGAAGGGAAGTGGAGAGTGGAGAAGGGAAGTACTGCCCAGAGCAGTCAGACTCGCCCCCAGGACATTCATCCTTCTGGGGCCGGTCCCCTCCATGGTTCCCCACCAGGCTGCCCCAGCGTGAACACAGCTGTCACCGTACCCTTGATACCCCTGCCGACCCGGTTGGACGCCTGGTTACGGCTTCCCAACCTGTCGCGGTGGTTGATATAAACGTACACCCCGGCTATGCGATTCAGTTCACCAGGCACCCACCCAGGTGCAGAGGCATTCTCTATACCCGTGTCCGGTCAGACACGGATGCCGCTGTCCTTCGTGCGGAGGTTGTTGTCCTACTAGCGAAGGATGTAATTGAGCCTGTCCCTCCAGCCGAGATGAGGTTTGGGTTTTACAGTCCTTACTTCATCATGCCCAAAAAGAGCGGTGGGCTGAGACCAATCCTGGATCTCAGAGCCCTGAACCGGTCCCTTCTCAGGCTGCTTTTCAAGATGCTCACAGGCCCCTTTTGTGGTTTGCGTTAATGGGTTGAGCATATCAGTACAAGGTTCTCCTATTTGGCCTGTCCCTGTCTCCCTGAGATTTCACCAAACAACCACCAGGGGGGTCTACGCTTGTCACAACTCAACTGCCATCTGCTCCTGTGGAGCCAGACACGGCTGTCATCTCTGCGCGCTGTTCATATTCCAGGGACACTCAACCGGGTGGCCGATCAGCTTTCATGGCAATTCACCCACCCTGGAAAATGTCTCCTGTTTTATTCCCTGTCCGAGCCGCCCCTCGGCACGCATGCAGTGGCACACAGCTAGCCTCCAGGGCCCAATTACGCCTTTTCCCCAGTGAGCCTCCTTGCACAGACACTGTGCAAGATCAGGGAGGATTAGGAGCAGGTTCTGCTGGTATCGCCATACTGGCCCTTCCGGACCTGATTTGCCGACCTAATGCTCCTCGCGGCAGCCCCTTCTTGGAAAATCCCCTCGAGGAGAGACCTTCTCTCTCAGGGGATGGGCACGATCTGGCACCCCCGACCCGATCTCTGGAACCAGCACGTCTGGCTCCTGGACGGGACGCGGAAGACCTTTCCGGCTTGCCAGCAGCCGTGATCAACACCATCCCTGCCGGCACCAGTGTCTCAGCATAACGCGGCTCAGGGTAGTGGCCTCTTCCATGGGTGTTCCCATGTGTAACGTCGAAGTGATTCAACTAAAAGGGTAACGTCTAGGTTACGAACGTAACCCACGTTCCCTGAAGGAGGGAACAGAGACGTTACATCTTTCTGCCATGACCCTGGGTCGCGCTGACGCCGACTCGACTCCTCAGTGAAAACCTGCATGTGCATTCCAGCCGTGCCCTCTTATACTCATGCTGTGAATCATTGGCCTTTTCCAAAAGATTCAAAGACAATTGGTCTCTCAAGCGAGATCCCATATGTAAAATCTCCGTTGCCTCCTTCAGGGAACGTGAGTTACGTTCGTAACCTAGACGATTTTAGCCTATATGCAGCTATATAGTACTAAACCCATAGTGGCAATTGACATTTATTTGCTTATACGTTTGCAAGGTTTGAACTTACTGGATTTATTTATTCATTTATGATGTACAAATAATGGTAACACTTTATTTTAAGGGTCCAGAATAATGCATTAGTTAAGCATTAATTAGTGGTTAATTTGTTCACAATTAATTAGTTGAGCAAAAACACAAGTAATGATTAACCTAACATTTTAAGGGCCCGAATTAGGAATTAGTTAAGCACAAATAAACTAGTAATTTCAGATTAACTTGTTCACAATTATAGCATAAATGTATGTCTTTAAAATGACTAATGAATTATAAATAATGGATAATATACCCTTACTATATGTACAGATAACCATTAGTTATACACGTTCATGCTTAACTGATGCATAATTGTTAAACATAAATTACTAGTTTATTTGGGCTTATTTAATGCATAATTCGGGCCCCTAAAATGTTAATTTAATAATTATTTACCACTGTGTTTTTGCTCCACTAATGCTTAATTGTGGACAAATTAACCATTAATTAATGCTTAACTATTGCATTATTCTGGACCCCTATTCTGAAGTGTTATCCAAATAAATAACATAAGATAAAAATTTGAATATTTTACATAAAATATTGTACTTTTACAGATAAATACAAAATTTAACACCCAAAATTGCAAAAAAACAAAACATATATTTATAGTTTTTATTTTACCGAAGACATTTATTTAAGAATATAAATTGGGATTGCCCATGAGACCCACTTTTGTCCGAGTCACAATCATATAAGGGCTGCTATATGAAGGATGCTTGAGAGTTTAAAAGGTTACCGGTGAACCTTTTTCTACCAGACATTTGGGAACCACAAAAAGGGAAAATGTCCCAACCACTACTAACAGACAATATGCATGAGTTAAAAGAATGTTAGCAACTCTCAGAGAGATTAGCATGGTAATGTCATTGTCAATGTACTGTATTTGGTTTTGGTGGAATAGATCTGCTACACCACTGTGGCAGAGAAAGTACAGAGACTTGCTACTGCCAATACATCTACAGCATGCTGCTGTGAGCATGTAAGAAATACTGCAGTGCAAAATCAGCTGTGTCATGTGATAATGATGTCATTAGTCATTAGTTCAGAGTTCTGATTGGACTGCAGGAACATCTAGAGTTTTATGCCAGAACTATGTAATAAAAAAAAATAATAATATGATTGACGACTAACACTGGACAGAGTTACATGTGCTTCATTAAAATTCTGCATTATATATTATTTAAAAATTGTTCTATTATTTTTTCTACTATTTCTATTTTTCTTTCTATTATAACAAACGCATAGAACACAAAAAACTTCCTGAATGAACCTCATACAGTTTAATTTAATAAAATAGTTGAAATAGTTTTGTGGTTATAGTATTTATTGAATGTGACGCCTTTTGATATGAAATTGGTTTATGGAGCTCAGGCTGTGCTGCGAGTCCACACTCAAGGCAAGTTTCCATGCATTTAGGAGAAATTATTGCTGACCTTTTGAGAGAAATGGGAGGGGACAGCAACTCAAAGACACACAAATGCAATAAAAGACATAACAGGAGCTGCTAGATATACTGCTATTTCAAGGACCTTCAGAGCACCTTTGTGTCAAATTGAATTTCATTTGAAATGTGTTTTTATTACATAAACATTTTATTGGTTTTCATAATTAAAATTTACTGGCAGCCAGCATGGCCACCTTTTTCAGCTATTATTTAGCATCAGATCAGAGAAGGCGGTTTTATTTAAGCTTGATTATCTGTTCGTGGGGGATTGAAATGGGCCTGTCTTTGTTTACAAGCTCTTTTGAAGTGATCTCATTGTGAAGGTTTCTTTCATGGCCTGGGCTTGTGGAGACGGACTCTTTGCATTTACACGCTCTCATGGCAGCTGTGCTTAGCACAGACAGAATGAGGCATTTTTATTGTCTAAACCGTGAATTTGAATGGCCACTCCAGCATTTTTAATCTGCATTTTTTCCTGGCATATGTTCAGCCTCCAACGCTTCATTAATGCCTGTGTCTTTATGTGTTTTTTCACTCAGAAGATTTTAATTTCATCAAGCATTAGCAAATGAATGATGGCAGTACAGTAATATAATTTTACACGTAAATACACGCTGCCAAAGGATACTTTTTTTTGTTTTCATGTTCAATTTAGTGCCAAACATGTCACTCATTGGTGCACACACACTCACACAAATATATATATATATATGTGTGTGTGTATATAATCTTAAATACCTTGGCAGATGCATTATAAATTAGATTTTGATGGTGGTATGTTATCATCTTATAGTGTTATCTTAGCTGTCCTGATCTAAAGGGTATAATCTACCTCTTCTTCAAACACTCCTGTTTTCTAATGGAATGATAGGCCTATGTTTTATGTTCTTGGTAAAAGAGGCATGAGTTTGAAGGAGCTTTATTGACTTTAGTGAAGAGCTCACAGCTGATGCCGTCATTAAGGCGATGCTGTCTGTGTCCTGCTCAGATGCACACAGATAAAAGCATCTCACACAGAGATCTCTGTAACCCTCCTTACACTGATACTACGTCCATTATTGAGAACAACACAGCCTTTGACTGCCATTGAAGCAAAAACATATCTACTCTAATGGCTCCATATGTTACTGCTTATTATTTTCCTCACCTTCATCCATTTCTCCACCCTACTGTGACCAAGGACATTTGTGATTGTGTTACTCTCAAACATTCAGCATTAACACATTTCTAAACATTTGTCCAGCTTGTTATATTGCCACTATATCAAATTTTGCTACTCAGATTAATAAATGGGAAAATGATTTGTGCTGTAACCAAAGAATTTATGATTACCATAATAAAATGATTTAACAACTACCAGCTTGCAGTTTTAAACAGCATGCTAGACTGTTTTTTGTATAGATAAAATAAATGAATGTGGAAGTTTTATTCAAGTTTTATTAGTATTAATATTATTAGTTTTGTTCATATTGACGATTTTACAAAAAACTAGCATTTTTTAAACTAAAAAAATGCCAATATACAGCATGTGTAACAATAATGAATACAATAATGTTGGCTTATCTGACATATGTGGTAAAAACAAACTCTAATATGCTGAACAGATATATTTAAAATTTCAGATCTCTGACCATAATACCAACTTGATTTATTTATCATGCATGTTGTATTTTAAGAATGTCTGTTGTTGTTGATTTCAGTGGTCAGGTATATTAGGTAAGGGACCTAAATTGAATCTTAGTTGTATTCCAGCTATAATGATATAATTACGTTTTTGTAATGGAGTTTTGTTGTTGTTTCTTTTTAATAAATACAAATTGCTTTTTGCATGCAGCAACTGTCAACTCATTTATATTCCATGTTAAGAGTAAACCTAAGAAGTATGTAATAGTAAATAGATAAACTGAGCGATAAAATTATACATACAGTAGATGTTGGATGGAACAGAGCCATGATGCACAGCTGGACAGATCAATCACTTTGATCACAATCACTTTCAGAATGATTTGAAAAGTGATTTTAACTCTCATCAGGCATTGTCTCAAAACACAGCACAGTTAAATGCATTTAGTGTGATACATTGATATGAAATTTAATTTCAAAACATAACACCTAAAGAAACTATTTAAATAGCACCAGTCAACCAAACCTAATATTGTTTTGAGAATTATGAGCTGTGAGGATTATGGCACTAGATTGCATTTAGTCACTATATCAGTATTTGTCAGACTTACTGTATGCTTGACAGGCTGTGGGCTCATGAATATTAGCTTAAATTTTTTGTTTTACAACAATGGCTACAATTATTTTTTATTATTGCTCAAAAAGTGTGGGGTACACACATACAATAATAAATGAATATAAATGCTAATCACAATGTTGATGCTCCTACCTAGAGTCTAAACAGACAGCAAGCAATCTTCAAAACGCACCATACAAGTATCATAAATGTTTTTAACTTGTGTGCTGTATTCTAAATCTTAAGCGTCATATAATAGCTATCGAGGAATCAAGGATTCTTGTTTGCTGAAAATACAATTTCCAGCAAGCCTATGTACAAGTGCAATCTTTGCACTAAAGTGCTATTCAAGCAGCAATAACAGAGAACTCTGTGAGGGCTCTAAATCCCAACACATGCTTCTTGTGTGCAGAAATTAACTAGCTGCTGCTCATTATGAAGTTAAAATGCTCAGTGATTCATACCAAACCTGAGACCGCATGAGGTCAACTCATTTGTCATGCTGTCTGCTGCATGAACTGTAAAACAGTGTCAGAGACTGAGCATTCTACAGCAGAGCAGAGGCAGAACAGTGCATATTCTCACCTATCTCTCAGTGTGAGACAGTGACTGATTACCTTCATTCAGAGCTGTTGAGGAGCAATCACCCGCAGGCTTCAGGCTTTTTGGTAGGGTGTCTGTACTCAGCAGGGCAGCAGCTTTCATTATCCATCTCTGGAGTTCTGCTGGATGGCACGGAGCTTTCAGAGGCTGTGCTGAATACCTACTCCGAAGACCCAGATAGCTAAACAGGGTAAAATGGGGCTAAATTTTAACATAGAAAACAAAAAACAATGCAAAATTATGTTTAATTAATCATTAAAGATATCCTTTAACACACAATGTCTTTCATTTTTTAAATACAGTATTAAAAAAAATAAATCACTCAATAAATTCTACATTTACTTATTATAATAATATTAGGGATGTAGACAGAACCTGATTTTGCTGAGTTTGATGTGTCCCTGTTACGCGCCGGTCAGGCATGGAGACAGCTGGAGACGCAGAGTATAATCAACTCACTTTTAATATAACTCAAAAATCAGCAACAATAATCACGGACAAACTGGAACTCAAAAGACAGGGTATTTGAACACTGAGGGGTTTTTGACTAATGACTAGACAAGGCACAGCTGGGGAAACACAGGTGGAAAACAATCAAATAATAATCACAGAACACAGAAAAATCCATATATGGGCATACACGTGGGGAAATCTAACTAGGAACACATGACTAGGACAAAAACGTACAATGACAATGAAATGAAACAGACATTGAACGTAACAGTCCCTGGGTCAACATCTTTGTTGGAGGTGCTGGAACATAATTTGTGATTAGCCAATCAGATTTGAAGAACTAGTTTATAGTTTTTATGAAGTTTAGGCTTACAATCAGTGTTTGGTGCTTGTACATCAGTATCAGTCATCTATCATTTCCTCTGATTTTAGGCATTACTCCTGGGTAAGATTAGGTTTAGGTGTAGAGATATGGTCAAAACTAAAATTTTGGAATAAAATGTTGTTCCAGGGTCAACAAAATATGTT
>JAUCNO010000710.1:641456-655960 GCA_032353835.1 Enteromius viviparus | reverse complement strand
CCTCATTCAGGCCATGGAGCAGGCATGTGATCAAATCGAAGCAGCTTCTGTGCAGGGGTGGATTCGTCACTCAAGGCGATTCTTCCAACGGTGCCTTGCCAATGAAGACATAGCCTGTGATGTGGATGAAATCTTATGGCCTGATCCAGCCAGACGGAGAGATGAGCAATAGTTGCAGTATTTGTGTTGCTTTTCTTTTTCAGAGTCAAACTGTATATACGTCATGCAGTAATTTTTATTTGTCTACAGATTTTATTTGTTTCATTGATTTCATTGTTGGTTGATTACTGTAACTGATTATGGTAAGAAATACTGTATTTCTTGAATTGAAATAAATACTTGAAATATTCAGTCTGCAGCATCAGTGTTGTGCAGTGCTTGGTAAGTTTATAGTAGGCCTATTTGTGTGCATTCTCCCTATATCTCAAACTAATCATGAAGAATGTTGTGGGTTTATCACTATTTTGTTTTGTCATCGAAATGATCCCTTACATAACAATGTCTGTCCAAAAATCTAGCACATGCTATTTCCTAAAATTAGTTTTTTTACAAATGTGTTTTTTATTTATCACAGCAGTGTGAAACTGTCTGCAATAGTGTCTGATCATTGAGGACTGTGTTGGTTAAATGAAAACTAATAGCATTTTCACAGATATGTGTATATGTTTTGACTGAAATGTGTATGTTTTGACTGAAGTGTGTCATTTTGCAAACAATCTAGGAATTCTGCAAATTGAGTGCGGTGTTTGAATAATTGTGATTATATTTTGGAAAAAAAAAACACTTTTTAAAATTGTGTGTAAACAATTGAAAAAAACTGTAAAAAAAAGAAAAAGATGCTTGCATTTGAGTTCGTTTGCATTAGGAGAAAGTATTGTCGATTGGCGGTCAGTGACGGGATTAGATTATTTAAAATAATAATAATAATATTGAAAACGGTATACATTAGGAGTTAAAATATCTTTTGCAGCCAGGTGAGTTAAAAATGACTTATTTCTTTCAAATAACGTTTCAATCGTAAACTAATAAATGTGTTAAAATGTAATTATGGAGGCTTGTTTTGAAGAACTTGGAGCTTGATCAAAGTCAAACTGACTTGAACGTTTTATCCTCTTTTTGAAATTTTAAATTGTAAATTTATATCACGCGCAGTTCTGATTGCGAGACGAGTAAAAAAAAGTAGGATTGGTAACGTTTTAGCATGGGTCAAGGGATAATGTCAAAACATTAACAATTTTTGCTATGGGATTTCCCCAAACAATTATGAGTAAAATATGGCCTGCCATAAAGTTAACTATGTGAATGTGGTCTTCAAGGCTTTGGATGTATATATTTAGAAAACTTAATAAATGTTATTTCATGCTGTTTTTTTTTTATAGCCAGCAGATTCTATTGGGCCAGATTTCAGATGTGGTGGACATACTGGCAGCTGAAATTCAAAACCCGCTAGTTGTTCTTATTGGCTTAGAGAACGTTTGAAGTATCTTGGCAGTTTTAGCGGCAATTGGAGAGTTGCCCAATAAAGAGCGATTGTTTGCTCTCCTGAAAATTATAATTGAGGAGGTTAAGGGAAGCGACTCTATGACAGTGATGTCAAGTGAACAGCTGCTTTACCTCCTAGAAAGCCACTTCAAAGTTCCTGAGATAGCCCAGATTTTTGGCGTGAGTGTCAGAACAATTCGCAGGAGAATGTCCGAATTTGGGCTTTCTGTACGACAGACATATTCTGACATTACTGATGAAGAACTTCAGCAAGTGGTATCTGCGTTCCTTGTAAACTTTCCAAATGCTGGAACAAGATGTGTTACTGGACATCTCAGTTCTTGTGGAATTAGGTAGTTTCATTTTCTTTAATCATTAATTAATTGATTAATTCCTTCATTTTTTTCACTCACTCACTTCACTCACAGATAGGGTCGTTTTACATACATGCATAGATCCTTGTTAACCAGTAGGTTTGTAAAGATTTATCCATTAATATCACAACACTACAAAAGCTATTCTGTGTGTTGCATTGGAGTTAATTATAACTTGCTAGTTTTAGCTAAACTTGCAATGAAACTTGTCTTACTAAGTTTTTCTCTATGGACATTTTAATCTTTTACTTACTGTGATTTAATTACAATGTAATGAATATTATTATTATTTGTCCTCTTACAGGGTCCAACAGTACAGGGAACTTTCTTCGTGGACTTCAGCTCAATACCATTCCAAGGGTTCCATACTCTGTTCCAGGGCCTCTCTCCCTTTGGCACATAGATGGTAACCATAAGCTTATACGGTAAGACTTTGATTATGTCAGCATTTATTATTGATGCAATTAATTTGTTTATAGTTTAAAGAATTATTTCCTACTTTTCCACACATAATTAAACAAATTATTTTGCCCATTCAGCTGGAGAATTGTTATACATGGAGGGATTGATGGATTCAGCCGACGCATTATGTATCTCTCTGCAAACAATAATAACAGGGCTGCAACTGTTCTCCAGTGTTTTCTCACTGCTGTCAGTCAGCATGGTTTACCCCACCGTGTTCGAAGTGATAAGGGTGGAGAAAATGTTGAAGTTGCTAGGTATATACTGGACCATCCAGAACGGGGACCTGGTAGGATAATTTTTCTTATCTCCCAACACCACTACAGCTTATAGGAAAATTACTGTTAAATTAGACTACAAATATGGGAAGTGAAAAGTGATTGAAACTGCAAGCTAGCTAAAGCAGTGCTGTTTTTCTTCTGCCTTTCACAGGCAGTTTTTTGCTGTCGTACAGAACTAAAGTAATGGTAAAATGTTTGGACACATTATTATTTATCATTTTTGAAAGAAGTCTCCTATGCTAATCAAGCCTGGTTTCATTTTGATTTCTGAAGGATTATGTTATAGTACAAATGAGAGTGATAATCAAATAATTTGCTGTACTGTTTGCAACTTGGGATATTGTATTCCCAATATTTCTGAGACAAAGCTTCCATTGAATTTACTGGTCTAGTTTATATCACAACTGTAGCTCTTTTGAATTTTTTTATATAATGCTAACACCTTTGAAATATATGCAGGAAATATGTATACAGATTTATCATTGTTCAAAGCCCGTCTTGGCTAAGTATTTCGCTGTCTGTCTTTCTGTGTCTTGTCCTTATATGCAACTGATATAAATTAGAGAGGAGAAACCACATCACTGGAAAAAGTGTTCACAACCAGAGAATTGAGAGGCTGTGGCGTGATGTGTGGTGCAGTGCTCTTAGCAACTACTACGCTACGTTCAGGTAGGCATGTGATTTAATATTAAAATGTGTTGGTACTAATTTGTCACAGTGTATTATAGTGATAATGAAATAAGGTTCTACTCAAAAAAAGTGTTGATGGTTGTTACACTATAATAATTTTTGTAACAAAGGATTTTGATCTTTTTTTAAGATTGTTAACGCAAATCAAATTTTTAAAGTTCACAGATCTTTAAATTGCAAGTGAAATATATAGAACAACACTTTTCAACAAGGTGTTTTTAATAAGTTCACTATCAAGAAGCAATAGCTCAAATTTTTACAGAAGTTATTATTTGTTAACCTTGGGTAAATAAAATATATACAGGTGCAGCTCAAAAAATTAAATATCATGAAAAAGTTATTTTTTTTTCTGTAACTTATTTAAATCATATTATAGATCCATGACATGTAAAGTAAAATATTTCATTCCTTTTTTTGGCTTAATTTTGATGATTAGAGCTTACAACTCATGAAAATCAAAAATCAAGTATCTTAAAATATTAGAATATAAAGAAAAAACTCAGTGAGGTATGGCATAGAAGCTATCAGTCTGTGGCATTGCTGAGGCATTGAACTTCAGCTCGTCTGGATTATTGGATCGACTGTTTCTCATCTTTCTCTTAAAAATATCCCATAGATTCCATATGAACTTCAGGTCAGACATGCAGTCTGGCCAATTAGGCATAGTAATACTTGCAAGTGCTCTTGTCACTGTGAGCCTCTCCAATCTTTCTCCAGGTTCCAGACCTTGACTTTCGAATGGAATGCAAAATTTGCTTTTATCTGAAAAATATAACTCCAGTCAACCTTTTGCTTTTTGCTTTAATACAGTACTCTAAACAGCCTACCATTCAGAAATGACTCTCTGACTTACTCTCTTTGTGGAGATAGTCATTTAATGGATCTTAGATTTAAATATTGTAAAATTTTATGATTCTGGATTTTTGACTTTCATGAGCTGTAAGCTCAAAAACAGTCTTCAAAATTTAAACAACAAACTTTTTAAATGTTTTACTTTACGTGCAATGAATCTAGAATATACCACATAACCTTTTTTTGTAATGATATGAAAAAAACCTGAAATGTCTGTTTAAAACATACAGCAAAGGGTACAGCAATCACTTTGTTTGTTGGGTTACGGCTGCATTTCTAATGACATTTTCAGCATGTCATCTCAATGCACATGCTTCTTTGACGAATCATACAATGAAACAGTAAAACAATAAACAATTATTCATGCTGTTTTGAAGTGTATCTTGTGCATATTATGTTAGATGGCATTAAAATATATTGGCACATTGGCACCTTGAAAGTATTGGTCAGCTGGATCCAGATCAAGACCTGCACATCATCTGCCTACATTATGTCTTTCTTTCAAGACTGAACTGGCACCTGAAGGAGTTCATTCAGATGTGGGACAGGCATCCTCTTTCTACAAAGGGAAACAAGTCTCCACAGCAGTTGTGGATTTCTGGTGTGCTTTTGGGGCAACAAGAAAATCCTGACCAGGTTACTTTTACTAGCTGTCCTTTTTTAAGTGCAGTTGTTTAACTAGATTAGACTACTTCATGCAATACTTTTTTATGATATAATCATGTTTTAACAGATTGATGTCACAAACTGGGGCATTGATTGGGATGGGCCTGTTGCAGAACCAGACTCCAAGGCTGTTGAGATTCCAGAAACTCATCAGGACTTGCATCAAACAGTCGAGGAGCATTTAAGGGCCTACATTGACCCCTTTATGAGTAGCAGTGTCTTTGGTGCAAGCCCTGTCATTGGACCAATCCATAATGTCTACACAAACCTAGAAATATGGACTGTGCGTCCTCCACCTTTGGCCAAGGTCAGAAAAGACATATGCATTTATTACCAATGTATTATTCTATTGGCTGACATGCCAATGCTTTCATTGATAAAACTAAGCGCACAGACACTGCTTTCCTACTTACATTTTTAAGGTGCACAAATGAAAACATCTATTTGTTAAAAATGCAAATATATCTTTGTAGTTTATAAGACTTCAGTATTATACTGATTAGTCCTTTGGTTTTTTTTAAGTACAGTGAGTGAATTTGCAGCAAATTGGGAAGAGGGTAACATGTACACGAGTAGACATCATCCTGCAGGGTTTCATGGACACTACAGGGCCATCTTCTTCAAAATCAAAATGTATGTTTGTATGTTTGAAATTAATGACTTTACAAAACAATAGATTTTTTTTAATATATATATATATATATATATATATATATATACTGTATATCAACTATGTCATGGATGTGAATACGCCAGACAGGGAGCTGTAGAGGGATCAGTTTGCCTGACCCAAGATATTTATTTTTTGTTTTGGTCTACAAAGGAACATGCATTTACTTGTAAGTTCTATTGTTAGGAAATTGTGCAAATGTTATGATAATGTAACAAGATTTTTTTTTTTTTACTTACATTTCAAAAAGGTAGGATATACCTGTTTGGATGGCACAAAATTATATACTACTTGTAACATTTAACAGTGCTTTTGAGTTTATATATGAAAGTTACAATTTCTGAACAGCTTTAGCAGGGAAAATGTATTTCTTTCTACATTGCCTATTCCACTAACTTGGCTCTTAAGTTTTCAGTGATTATCACAGTAAACTTGGCTAAATAGAAGTCTGATCAGGAGTTTTGCTAAGTTGCATAGAAGTGATTGGTTTACTTTAAGATTTCTCTCTATTTGTTCTTAATAAGGTTAGTTCAAACTAAGAAATTTCTGTCATTAATTACTCACCCCATGGTGTTCCAAACAACAGTTTATTTCATCAAGAAAGACCAACCCTATAGGGAAATGTCACCTTGGTCTTCTGAATACCAAGGTAGAGGAGGTCTCAGCAAGAAGAGGTGTGGCCAGTCACAAGTTTGCTTTCCAGAGAAGAATCGCAAACCAGTAAAGACATTCTAGGCAGGAAAAAAGGAACAAGATGGAATGGGCACAGCTGATATAACTTGAAGCTGATTTAGTTACCGTGATCTCACCACTGTGTATGAATGTGCATGAATTGGATAATGTTCAGTGCTTTGACACAATCCGTATTAACTCTCTGAGGTCAGCCGTCACGCTCTATAAATAAAGATGATGGATTGATTGAATAGATCCTTTTGTTTTCTTAAAGTAAGTTGGAAGACATTGATTAAAGTACTGGAATTAAATTACCTAATAATTTTTGTTCACATTACAAATGTAAGCTTTTATTTATCATGTGATTAAAAAAACAGGTTTTATTGAACTGTTTTGAATATCATAAGCTGAATCGCTGATAAACAATAAAACATGTTGAAATGTAGGCTTGTACTTTTTTTATTACTAACTTTAATAACTGCAAAAAATATTTCTTTGTTTATATATATAATATTTAAAAGATACATATCATTTTCACTTTACATTTAATCATTTACCAGGCGCTTTTAGCCATGGAAGATGCATATAAGATTCATTAGCTGTCAGTGTCATATCTGCTTTTATGATTTGGCACTTTTCATTTTCAAAATAGTAATCTATTACAATTATTAAGTGGCGGAATGAAGTAAAGCAACTACCTTAAAATGTGTAATCCTTTGTGGAAAATACGATATAACCAAATATCCTTTAACACATAACGTTCTCGCTGTAATGAACTGATATTGGGTATGTTGTGCCTTTATCTTTTGTTTGTCTTCGTTGCATAATATAACGTTTATTTTGAATGTATCGAGGGATGTTTGAATTTGGACATTTTCTTGGCGTCACCCATTTTCTATAAACATGTCGCAAAGCCCTACAGATTCCAGCACAAATTAGGATGAATTATTTATCAGGTAAATACACATTAAGTAATCAGCTATAACGTTACGTAATTGATTTGGATTGTACTTACGACCTTATGGCCTTACGGTTTAGACCTCCCCCTAATAATATTATTTGATCATAAACAATCTAACAAATCATACTAACAATTGAAATCTAAGAAAAAAAATCTAATTCTAATTCTGGCAAATTATTTCACAATCTTTTAAAATGTATATATAATAGTTTATGTGATTATGAAAAAAGTAGAAATTTGAAATTGTGAAAAAAGTAGAGTATTTCTTTAAAAAGTGGCAATAACATTTTTTTTTAAAGCAAGCCAAAATCCGTATACCATTTACGCGGGTTTTTATAAAAACAAAACAAAAAAAAACAAGGTAAAATCATTGGGCTAAATTGGGCCAATAGTAATTTCTCAAGTATTTGAATGAAAGCACCTGAAACGCCCCCTACATATAAACCTTGGATTTTGCGCCAAAACACTTAAATTGGCAGTTTCCATTATCGAAGCAATGTCTTCAGATCAGAGACAACGGTACATTTCCTTGTTATATAACGTTTTATTGATATCTATTATTGAGAATAAGGTAAACTAAGCCTTGTGACACTGTAGTCTGTAATCAAATAACACGGAAAAAGATAGATAATTGATTGTATTGTATTATAATCAAGTTTAAATTTCCTCTTTATAAAATTGTAAGTACATGATCTTAACTTTTATTGTACGTTACCCCATATAAATGTCTTTATTAATCTTTTCTATTATTTTTAAATGACTTTTCTTATCGTTCTTAAAAGCTGTTAGTGGAAATAGATTTAGTGATTAACGTTATATCAAGGAAGCGTTATGTGTGTTCTCACATTCTGTATAAATTAAGTTTACATTTTCCGGTTTTATTTACAGATAACTATAGCTGTTAAAAATGTTTTCCGTACATTTGACAGAAAATAATTGCACACCTTAGAACGTTTAATCATTATATAAGATGATAACTGGATATTAAATGAAAAAATTAATATGAAATATTACTACTGCTATTTTTACACATTTATTCAAAGAGAGCATGTGCGAAAGCTGGCAATGGCAGCTCGCGGTGGCATCCCCAGTTGCCACGGTTTTTCTCGCTGTTTTTTCTGTTTGCTCGGTAAAAACGAACTGTTTTTCTTAATGATAATGAACTTCCAACAGTTGTATTATTATTATTATTTTACATGGAGTATATTTATGAGTCACAATCGTTTGCGACCAAACCACATGTGACCAGTATGAGTCCAATAATCTAAATTGTATTTTCCCATATAGACATACACACACATACTGTAAAGAGTGCAAAGCTGCCACTAGCCCATACACGCGCGAATTCTGGCAGTGGCAGCTCGCGGTGCTTTTTAAGATAAAAGCAGAGCTTTTTCCCGCTGTTTTTGCTCAGGTTGTTCTCGTTTCTCGGTTGCTTGCAGTTTTTTAAATAATGATGCAAAGTTCAACAAACAGTTTTTTTTCAACAAACAGCAAAAACAGCTACAAAACATTGCTAGCTGCCACTGCCAGGAAGCTCCCCTGCACCACTTTATTAAAATTATTGTTTATTATTTAGCCACTAGGTTGTGCACAACGTTAAATCCTGAATCTTTACAGGGAGTGCGTAATGTTAAGGATGATGCTTCCGAAGAAAATAAAGACTTTTCAATGAGTTCCTTTTATATTGTTTTATTATCAAAAGATTTATTAATGACAGATTATGACCAAAGAAGTATAATAAAAGCACTAACATCTGGTTATTTAATATTATCTGCCTTGATATGTAATCCATACTGTCTGCAAAGTGGAGCTGTGAAGCTTTTTGGTGATCTTCAGGTTTAACCCAAAGTCTCACTTTGGTGGGAGGTTGACAGTTTCGCCTCAATAGGACAGACAGTACATTTATCTGGATTGTGCAGGTGAATAATTATATTCATCCATTTTTACAGGGCATCAGCACTTATGATGGAGCTGGGTCGACTCCTTAGGGATCACACTGTAGTGCAAGATGGACAGAGTATAGAAACAACTAGTGAACAGATGGGACTGACTGGACAGACGACCGGAGTGACTGGACCGACGACTGGACTGACTGGGTTGGCGACTGGACCATTGACTGGACTGACAGGACAGATGACTGAGCTGACTGCACCAACAGCTGTGCCACCAGCTGTTCAACTGCCATTTCCCTCCCTTTCTCAGTTATCAGCAAACCGAACTAACAAGGTCACAGCCTCTTTGAGCCGACTGTTTCAGCCTTACAATAAATGTTCAAAAAGGAAAATTACAGCCGCCCAGCCATGGGAGCACTTTTTTTTTTTTTGCTGCGCTCTTGTTAACACAAAGCTTATTCCCAGTGTTGAAGAAACTATGTGCCTCCAGGCAAACGGCCTTGGGAAAAAAAAATTGTGCAATTCACAACAATTACAGTAATTGAGGAGGCTTTTCCCCTTATAAAAAATGCAGGTGGTTTTAAACTGATGCGCTGCTGCAGGAGCAGACAGCTCATTGACATTGCAATACCACCTGAAGGATATACTATTAAATATCTAAGGGAACGAAGCAGCCTTAACAAAGCTGTGGCTTACATTGTTCCGCTGCAATGCGATCTCCCCATAAATGGGGACAGACAAAAGGTAAGCTATATCAGTTCATTGTTTATTATGTAAACAAAACTTTGTAACTTATGTGTATTGTCTTCCATATATTGTCTGTGTGATTTGCGTTGTAGGATGACAGTTTGACAGAGGGGTCTTTGCAGCAAACGTGTGTTAACTGCAGACAACAAGTGGCTCTACATGTTCTGGAAAGCCACAAAGCACACTGCATCAGCAGGTAAGTGACTGTCATCCTTGTACTGTTTTTACAATAGAACAAGGCTAACATTGAGGAATTTGTTGAGTGATGTCACCCAAAAAAAACTGTTCTTCGTTATAGTCAACACATTTTCTAAAGTAGGAATGAGAAAGCAGGGTCTTTGCTTGGGTATTTATCTACTGAAATTATACTCTTGATTGCTTTGCCTTGGTCATTCTCACCGTCATTCTTTCTGTTGTTCACTGAAGAGCTGCTTGGAAAACATTGTATAGTGTAAAAACATACTAAAAATCTACTAAAAGATCAGTTCAGTACTGTAATAAAGTGTTATGTTAGGGAAAAAACATTAAACTTATAAAAACAGTTTAAACGTTAATTTGAAAAATACCATTAATTGTTGGATAATGTTATTTTTGTTCTATTAAGCATTTAAATTTGTCAGTCTTGAATAATGAACACAAAATACCTTCTTTGCAAATACTATGTTGACATATCCTATGGGGGATAAATGCTCATAATCAGCTATCAGCTCATATAGTATTACAATGGCAATGTGCTGTCATTAGCTTTTGCCTCTCAGAAATTTTCATGTTTGTATTATATGCAAAAAAAAATGTGGTTAAAAAGTTTTGTTTTCTAATTAACCCATTAATCAAACAATTATTAAACAGAATAAACACAAAATAAAGTGTTGAAATACTTTATAGTATATTTCATTGTGTACAATGTGTTTTTTGTAGACCCATGAATAAAGTATTAAAATAATTAACTACTATCACGCTCCATATATTATGCAATAAACAAAAATCCCTTACACTTAAAAGAAAACTTCTAAGATTACTTCTTCAGGTCATAATTTCATAGACACTTAGGATGTGTTAATTTGACTTGCGTCCAATGCCAGCCAATGGCTATTGTCAAAACAACATCCTAGCCATGCCCTAGCAACTAATTAGCTGTTGAGAAAAGGTGAGAGGCATATATGGATCACAAAATTGTAGATACAAAAGGGGTGATGTTTTAAAATATCACCATAGACAATGTGTCATGATTCTCTCATAACCACTGTAGTGAAAACAGCCACAAAGCCGAGATGATGATTTGTCAGGGCTTCAACTTTGTACCCATCTTTCTGACCAAAATTGTTAGTTTTTAATTGGTCATCCCTGTCTGGCTCACTATTGTTTATTTTGCCTCGTATTGGTTGGCAGTTGTCCAGTGAAAGCTGGATATTTGCAGGAAATTTATTTGTAAGTAATAAACTGGACATTCTTTTTTTTTCCTTTTCTTTTTTTGTACTATAGCATTGCAGCAAACCTGAGAGACTCCACCAGTATGTGAGTAAAATTCTCTACTGATACTGTGTCAATGCCATTATGTTAACATAACACTGTTACAGAAGGCACAAACTATTGTACATACTTTCCATCGCTGGGTTCATATGTTGTTACCACCACCAATGTCAGTCTGCTGATTTTTTGAGTAAATCAACGACACTTTACAAATTATATGTGATGTTTCACATTAAAGTATGTAATAATGTCTTTTCACAGTTTTCCCCTAAACTTTTATTAATGATAGAATTCAAAGATGTTGTGCTCTGTTTGGTTGGTTTAACAATCTCTATATATTTACGTAATTGTGTGATATTTTTTCTGAAGTATTCCAGATGCTGGTCATTGCACATGGTCAATGAGGATTGGGCTGATGTTAACACATCAAATCACATTCAACTGCTGGCAAAGTAAGACCAATGTCTGTTAAACCTTTTTTAAGGATGAAAGTGTTTGAGATGGCCTGTAGTCACATCTTGTTATGTGGGGTGCTCTATGGTGTCTAGCTAGCCTATGTTATAAAATGGAATAATTTACACTGAAAATACAACTGCATGAAATTATATTATGTGATTCGTAAAAAAAACGAAAAACGTTGAAATGGTACTTTTCAACAAAATTATAATGCCAGCAGGTCCCAGTAGTGAGCATTTAATAAGTGAGTCATTGAGTTTAGATTCACTTAAATGATTTGTTCATACAGCCGATTCATTAGATGTTTATGAATGGGCTAAAGAAACATTTTTGCACTGAATTATTCAGCAATAAATGTCACGAGCCGGGTTTGACTCTCATCTTTTTTCCGTTTTTTCCGGGGGTTCACTCTGTCCTCCGCAGCTGTTCGCTATCTCTTGTTAGGGCTCGCGTAATTGAGCCCGCACCTGTTTCCTTTTTACTCTCTGATTGCTCTCCCTTCTTCTCCTGTCTGTTCTCTGTCCTTGTCGCCAGATTATTGCACGTCTTGCTGCAGTTCAAGCCTCCGTTAGAATTATTTGGTTATCATTACAAGTCTGTTTAGTTTTGTCAAGTCCTGTTTCACTGCCTCAGTTTTTGTGCCCGTTCAGTCACCTGCCTGCACCTGTTCTCCGACCTAAGGACTCTCGTTCCTGAAAGAGGACCTGGACGAGGTTGTGTTCGTTTTTGTGAGGGACTTCTCGTTTTGTGCTCGCCGCCTGCTCCCCTGGACTGTTCTTTTGTTTTTTTATTGTTTACCGGTCTGCGTTACCGAAGCTGTGTCTACGGCAGACTGCCTGAGTTTGAGCTTTTGAAAAATTAATTAAATCTGCTAACCTGCTCTCTTGCTTCTGGGTCCTTTTCTCCAATCATTAACAATAAATCGTCTGTTAATGTAAGTGACCATGAATGAATGTTGTATTTGCCTATTAAACTATTTATAAAACTATTAACTATCATTGTTTGTGTTAATATTCCTTTTTAGCGGAAGAGATAAAAGTCATCAAGGTCCCAAAAAATCTGACTGGAGCTGAGGAGCTTTGAGGAATTCCTGAGGACAATTTTTTTCCAAAACTTGAAAGCATAAACTTTGACCTTTGCAAAGTGAATAGACATCGGGTTGTGGTCCCTCTGGATGAACGCACTCCCCAAGCCATTAGGAAAAGTGGAGTGTTGGGGCGCACCTCACTGTACATTCGTCCAGAGGTGAGTTACAGGTACTTTCTAAAGAATTGTGTTGGGAGGGTAAAATTCTTTTTGTAATTGAATTTATGTTTTCATATGTCTTAGCGTGACTTCAACACAGACATCAGTACTGACATCACAGAGGTGATTTCTTCGGTAAGGTTACCAATCAAAGTATTTATTTATTATATTTTATTTGTATTAAGTACAGTTTATCTTAGAAACATTTTTTTCAAAAGCTATCATAAAGAATAAATAAGCTATAATGCATTTAGAAAATCTCTGTACAGAAACTGAGCAACCAGTAATGTAATGTATCCCAATAGGACAGTGATCTAGAGGATCAGCAGACAATGGAAAATGACACAAATATGGTGAGTTCACTAGATGTAACTGTTGTAATTCAACAGGAAACTATATTACAGGGTTTCTGCTGGTCTTCAACAAATCCTAAACTTCGTTTCATTATGTGCATTGCCAGAAAATGTGTAACAATATTACAAAATGGTTAGTGATTGTAAGAGATATTCTATTTTGTTACAGACAAAAGGAAATTACATTATATTATACTTAGTTTTTATAATATATATGTCATTGAGATGACTTGCACATTGTACTTGACAAGTATCATTGTCCATTTAAAAAAATATTTAAGGGTGATTGGGGCTCCCATGTGTGACCCCAGTATTTAACATCACATTGAAGTGACTGACAGACCTTATCCTTCATAACTCTTAACTAAAGTAAAGTCCAAATGAATGAATTAGCTATATAACATTATATTTGTGTCACACAGGAAACATTGGACAATACGAGCAACTGCAGTTCAGTCATGGAAACTGATCCACCACCAATGGTACTGATTTATAGGCCACTTTCTAATAAAGTGGAACTGCCCCCTGTAGTGATGCTTTGCTTGTTTGACTATAGAGTTCAATATAGGTGTTAAAGAAATCGGGCAAAATACTAGCAATGACTTTTTACACCATTTACTTTAAGTGGTTTGATGTTATAGTTAATTGGTGTGCGCTATGTTGATATGTCACACAGGAAACACTGGACAATACAGGAGACTGCAGTTCAATGACAGAAACTGATCCGCCTCAAATGGTATTTATGGGCCTCTAAAAATTGCACTTGGAGCTTTTTTGAAATTACACCATCTAGCAGTCATTTCTTAATATACTGATTTTATTTGTTTTTCCAAAATTATGATTCATTTTATTAACTGGTTAATGTCACATTTTACTTACTATGTTGGCATGTCATGAAGGAATCCATAGACAGCACTGCTGGAGATTCCATTGCATTTTTGGCCTCCCCCGGGTATCCTCCAGAGGCTATACCCATTTCTTCTGCCCCACAGGCCTCCCCCGGGTATCCTCCAGAGGCTATACCCATTTCTTCTGCCCCACAGGCCTCCCCTGGGTATCCTCCTGAGGCTATACCCATTTCTTCTGCCCCACAGGCCTCTCCCGGGTATCCTCCTGAGGCTATACCCATTTCTTCTGCCCCACAGACCCCCCCCCGGGTATCCTCCAGAGGCTATACAGATTTCTTCTGCCCCACAGGCCTCCCCTGGGTATCCTCCTGAGGCTATAC
>JAUCNO010000710.1:624362-638128 GCA_032353835.1 Enteromius viviparus | reverse complement strand
ATTGGACAGTTATAGGTTATAGCCTATTCTGTTTTTAAGTAGCCTACTGATGAATGATGTACACACAACTGACTTAAAAATGTTGTTAACACTTTATTAAGCAACCTTATAGCTGTTACATGTAGTTAAAGACAACGTGCATACATACACCTCTGGGGTTCATACCAACATCCGGACTACTGATACATGTAAGGTACAAATGCAAATAACATAACTAAGAACATTTAATCAATGTTGTGGTCAAAACCTAATTTAGTGCTTTATAGGCCTAGGTCCGTGCAAACATAAAATATTTTATGTATCTATTAGGCTACTATGAATGAAATGCTGCATTATGCACAGCTAAAATATCAGAAAATGAATAACGGGTGAACGACAAGAAGTTCAATAAAAAGGTTTTTTATATCGCTTATTTCTCCTACAACTCCATTTGTGTGGATGGAGGCAGGACCCGTCTCCTCGTTGCCCGTCGCCAGGTTGAACCACCTGATTGCATGCTTGGTGACCTCCGCCTCCCTGGCTGACTGTGTCACTGTGTTTTTCCTCACAGCATCTGTAATAAAACAGACCGATGGGTTTATGTTTATGGTATGTACACTCAAAAAAGTGATTATGTAATTCACTTGCTTAATTTTCCATCCATTTAGATTACATAGTTTTAACATGAAACATGTCAATAAACTTAATGTGATGATTCGTATACATCAGTCAAACATGAATGAAACAGGTAAAATTTATGTAATTTTAATGAGATTATGTGATGATTGATCATTAATGATGAACAGCTGCTGTTATCAAGCAGAATCACCGAAGGAAAGAGAAACACAAGAACTACAACTGACTTCAGCCACAGCCGAAGAAATCAACTGAAATAAAGACATTAAATAATTTAAGATCTGATTAAACTCCTAAAAAAGCTTTATCTGCTTCACATTACCAACCAGGCTGACTTTATTTCTGTCAGACTTCTAGAGAAGCTCTTATTGAGAATTAACAGAGGTTTAGATGCTTTTTTTTTTGTTTGAAATCACCAACAAAGAGATCAGTGTTTCCTTTTTTGGGGCGCTTGACCCTTGACAGTTTGGTGTTATTTTGACACTGGTCACTTTATTTGTGTGTTTATGTAGAACACATTAGGCTTAACCAGCAAAGCCAAGTGAAAAAGAGTTGTGAAAAAAATGACCACCGACTTTATTTCAAGTCCAATATCTGATTATATTAATGTTGTATTGCTTTAGATTTGTTAATAGCTTCAGATCTTGCAGTACCGTTAAAAAGTTAATTTAAATAATTTACAAATCACTTTGTGCACAAAAAAAGTTTTCATCTGCAGCATTGCAAACACCATAGACATTAAGTTTTAGTGTATGAATCATTACCTTACCATCTACAATGGTGACAGTTAAAAATATGAAGCCGTTTGACTCACCATTGTTGAGATTCATACACTGATTTTTGATGTCTGTGGTCTTTATATTGCTGCAGATGAAAACTTGCACACAAAGTGATTAGTACATTAAGACGAAATATTTTTTTTTTTGTATAGCATTGTATAGTGTATAGCATCCAAAGCAAAGTATGCTTACGCAATACAATATATGAGATAGGCATTCAAGGACATTATGAAACATGACTTACAAAGTTATAAACAGGGTTGTGGTGGTTAAAATAAGAGGTGGGTAAACCGTGATCAGGGTAAGGTGTACTGTGCCTTTCACTATCGGATGTTTAAGAAAAGACATCCAAAATGTTAAAAAAATATAAGTGGTATTAAATGGTTCCTTGATCAGTGCACATATTGTATGTGGATAAAACAGTGCGGTTTTGTAATGTTTTAAGTTTGTAAGGGTAATACATTTAGAGGTAAACTCTTTACATTACATTACAGAAACTCTTAACCAGGTGGATAAACTATATTTCTGAAATTTGCGCAGTGCGTGAACTCCATTTACTTGTGTTTAATCTCCACTACAGCCCTGGTTAACATTACATCAAGTCATTTAGCAGATGCTTTTATCCAAAGCGACTTATTCAAGCTACATTGCATCAGAGACCTTAGTTTTAGATTAACCAACTCACATGGTAATTTACAACCCACACAAAACTGCATTCCATCAGTGTGTATTATTATTATTAGTATTTATTAAGAGAAATGTACACGAGCGAAGCTATCGCAACCACCAGGCAGCCAATACGTTTGCGTGCGTTTACTTTGATTACATGATGGCCTGTTACCCACACCTGGGGTGCTTTTCTCTTGACATGACAATCCACTGTGATTCCAATCCCCAAACATTGACCATAGTTGCACTCTTACGCACAAGTGCAGGTACTTGTTTCACCTAAGATTGTGCCGGAAGTTGGTATCTCCACTTTCTAGAAGCACACCCATGGACAACGCCGTTTTGAGTGCCAGCAACAAACTGAAGGAATCAAAAGGAGGGAGTCTCACTGCAGTGGGGAATGTACAGCACTCTCTCCACCCTCAATACCACGACTAAGGTGAGTCCCTTGAGCAAGGCACCGTACCCCCAAATGCGCCGCAGCAATGGCTGCCCACTGCTCTGGGTGTGGTCACGGTGTGTGTGTGCACTTGGATGGGCTAAATGCAGAGCACAAATTCCTAGTATGGGTCACCATACTAGGCCTCATGTCACCTCCTTTCCAATTTTTTTTTTTTTCTAATATCTCTAAAAAAGACTACACGGTCATATTGGTATGATGGTTGATACAATCTTTAAGGATGCCCCAACATTTACAAACTATTGACTTTGAACGTATTTAATATTACTTTGATTTATATACTTACTGAAAAGCAAGGTCTTTGTTGCCATCCTACTGAAGGGCTTTTTGTTATTAACTCCCTTCCAGTTGATCTGATGAGACACCTCATCTGTGAAGAGCCTGCCCAGGATGTTCCAGGTTACTCTCTTCACATCATGGCCTCCAATGGTGGCTAAAGAAGAAATCTAAAAGGCAAAGACATCTTTTTTTAAATAGAAAGCAAGGTAAACATTTGTAAGCTTTTGAAGCTTAAGCATCAAAAGCTGCATTCAAAATGTTTTGTTCTTGTTGAAAGCGTCCAGAAATGTAGAAAAAGATAGAAAACTTATGTTTCTACTTTTTTTGTAAAGAATTTTTTTTCCCTTTCTAAACGTACTTTGCTCACACCCTCATGACCTGTCAAACCAGGGAGATTGTTGCTCTCTGACAGAATCTTACCACTGGGAAAAGGCATTTAGGGACAGGCCTGTTCACAGGGCTGCTTCAATAGAATATTTGCAATAATCATGGACAATCAATAAACCTAATGGCACCATTCATATTAAGTAAGAAAACTCACCACTCTCTGACGAGCTGGGCCATTTGACGGTTCCTTTAAAAAGATTTCAAATGCCTCCACTGCCTCCAAATGTTCCAGGGGAAGATGGATATTGTCGGGCATCTCAACATCTGGCCCCGGGGTGCTGTTCAGCCTGCTGCTGAGGTAGTTCACCCTTGCCACAAGCTGGTCTTGCTGCTGCTTAATGGTTTCCAGCAGGCTAAGGATGTGGACCTCAGCCGCTGTTGACAAACATGAAATATAGCTAAAATGTAGTGCATAAAATATATCACGTTACAGTGTTTATCCTCATTATTCATAATACTGACATTAGTTATTGACAAAAGTTATTGACAAAGTTTTGTTGTGGCACAGAATGACCCTCTAGTATTTGTTAGTTATTGCTCACCAGAGCAGGAAATGGTATCGGCCATTCTTCCCCCTCGCCAGGTTGGTCTGTAGGTCAGGCTTGAACAGGGCTCCTCTGTTTGCCGCATGTTAAGGGCTGGTGCGGGGGGTGGAAGGAGTTGTGAAGGGCCTGCCGTTCCTGGCCCATAGTGAGGTGAGCAGTGTGCAAGAGGGTGACATTTTTTATTAAATGGTAGTCATCTGTTAACCATGACTGATAATAAACATGGGGCCTTTCTATTCACTAATATTTCAGAAATCAGTCCCTACCTTGAGTAACTCTCCGCATGCTAAATGCGGGTGCAGGGAGTTGAGGTGGTGAAGGGTGTTGCTGTCCTGCCCCATGGTCAGATGCTAAGGGAGAGAAATTTGTATTAAATGTTTGTGATGTTTTAACCATGTTAGGCTGCGAGCTACAGGGCCAAACAATGGCAAACAAAAATATCTGGTCATGCTGAACATTAATTTGTATGTTTCAACATTTTGGTACACTACCTATTTCAACCCCAAGAATGGATTGAAGTTGAAAATCTGAGATGGTAATGCAGATGCAGTGTATTGATTTGAAACAGTGACCCTTGCTGTGTTAATATTGATGGGGCCACTGTATTCAATATTATTTCAGAGATCAGTCTTTACCTAGACAGTTTTCTCCACGCTGAGGAGTAGTTACTCTGCTGCCTGGCACTCGGCGAGATGGTGGAGCTGGAGGAATGGATACAAGGAGAGGGAAATATCTTTAGCACTAAGAACGTTAACCATATCTCTAAAATAATATTATGATTTGTTATTTTGAGATTATTTCTTACTCTGACGGTGCAATTGGCTTGAGCTTGAGGTTTCAACTGATACACCAGGCAAATTGAAAGGTCGTGATGACCTCTGAGATGCAAAGTCAACATTTTCTGGCTCTTCTTCACTGTCATCAGAGTCCCCGAAACGATGGCTGTTAAGTAACCATATCATTATGGTTATTGCAATTCCAAAATTTCTAAATATACATATACTGTACAGTAGTGCAAGCATCTCTGGTCTATATTTGAATGCTACGGGAAAAAACCTTCATACTACTGTAGAAACATAACAAAAACAAGGTAAAACACACTTACACTGGCTTTCTGACTCTTTTCTCTGGCAGCTCACCCTCCTGCTCTGCATCAGACTGTAGCTCAGAGGTGTTGCAGCCGGTCTGATATTGATTCATAAGCCTAACGGCATCTTTGTAGTTGTCTAAAAAAAATGTACATGAGTTTCATTGCTCAATTTCATGTGCATTTTCAGAACATAGAATGAATAGGTTATTCGAAGCAGAAAAAGCAGCAACCATTAAATTTTTAAACAAGAATTTATGAATCTGCATACCACAAGTTCTGACGACCTTTACGTCATATCTTGGCCAGTTTGGCTCATGCTTCTCCTCGTTAGCAGCTGCCCTTTTCACACGTTCAGTGCTCTTAAAGTTGGGCCAGTACACCATCCCGTCATCATACCAGTCAATTGGCACAACAGCAATGTCCTCGCTTGCTTGAAATTCAATTAGATGAAAAGGCATCCTTAATGTAGAAAGAAAGAAAAGGGGTATTTATTTCTCATCAAAAAAAGAATAACATGGACTAAAGCATGCACAAGTGTACAGTTTGGTCAACCGTATTGTACTATTGCAAGTTTTTGTCAGAATGTGTTAGGGTGTTGTTTCATAATCTCACAAAAATCATTGCATATTGGTATTGGTATTGAGAAAGGTGGGACATGTATCAATGCATGTTAAATTCAGCATAACATTATTTCCCCTGGCATTTTGAGGGATAATATGTCATCTCATATTTTGAAAACATGAAATTATGGGTGTTGTGTATGGAAAAATACCAACTTTTGTGAAATACTTACAGCAAATTTTCATCCAGAGTAATAGAAGTCATATTCAGAAGTCAGTAGTCAACTATATTATTTGAGTTTTTAACTTGAACGGATTGATTGAACTGATCCCCTCATTTGACTCATTTAGTGGAGGAGGGGTATGGCCACGAAACCATCCCTGTACGGCAAGGCTACACATTTCTGTCGCAGCGCTGACACCTCAACGGACTTCAGCTCCTCAGATGCATCATTTACAACAAATATGTTCATTCTATCACAGTTGAAGGGGTAGGTATAGAATGGAGACTGCTGGGAAAATTCAGTGTAAATAGCGGTCACACCATTATCATTTTGGATAATGTTTTTGATAAGGCAGACTTTATCCCCCACCAGAAACATGTTGTCCCCTGTTGTTAATTTGACGGTCCACCTTTCACATCGCATTTCCCCATATTGCGCATTAACTCCCATGCCAACAACAATTGGGCCCACAAAATGCTCCCTTTTCAGTGTAATGTCTGCATCAGCAATCGATTTGGTAGCTGTAACCTCCGAAAGGCGCCGAATGAGCTGAGCTAGAGGGAACTCAGGTTTTCTAATGAGTTTTTTAATTTTCCCGAGGTAGTTCTCATATGGGAACGCTGAAAAAGAGTCCAGACAGCCATGCCTCTTCACCTCGTCTGCCAGGTGGACCAGACAGTGGACATTGTACACAATCTGGTCTGTCCCATACAGCTCACCAAAATGGTTTACAAAAGATTTTAGCATTTGCCCAGCATAGTCAGCAAGGTTAAGATGTTCAGGGCTTACCAACATGGATATAGCAGTTGACAGGAGCATGAAATTGTGGTACATGTTCCGGTCCAGGAAACCCGCCAGCACCACAGGGCCAGTGTACAGTAAGAACTGTCGAAATTCAGTCGCCTTCCAACGGTCCAACTCCCTAAGCGACCGTGGTCTTCGAGCAAACTCAATTGGCACGTAGGGCCTCATTGCCTGGAGTTTGTCTGACATCCAGTCTACTATTAATGACGGCAGTCTTACTGTTAACGGACCCCGGAGCCAGGTCAGGAGCAGTTTCCTTACAACGCCCAAACACACTAGATGCATAAAATTCCAAGGGAAACTGCGAGATCATGCCAACCTTGACGTTTTTAAATGGATGTGGCCCCTCGTGGTGGTGTAGTTCATCAACCATCAGGTTGAATGAGATGTCAGTTCTCTGGGGGTGCTCTGGTCCAGGGAACGTCATGCGCCGGTTCTGGTATTGCCCTGGGTGTAGGCACTTATCGCACCCATGGTAAGCATTATGGGCCTTTGTATTTTTCACAAAGGCCCGTGCAGGGGCATCACAGACTACCGTGTGAAGCTCAATTTTAAGCTTCTTATCTTCAAAGAAAAACCCAGCCTCTAGCTCCTGTAGTTCATTGACAAAATCAGATAGGAACTCTGTGGCTGAACTAGGTTTTTTTGGTCCACAATACGCCCCAATGACCACAGGTTCCTTCATGGGGACGGTAACCAGTAAGCCAAGGATGGGCCACAGCTGTACAGTGGAACTTTTAAATAAAGGTAGACCATCTATATTAATCTGCAGCCCCAATGTCATGCCCTCGGCCAGTGTTTTGGCATATTTGCTTATAGTGGCCTTCAAGGAGGAAAGGATGCCAAAGTGATGGTAGTTCCCCCCAGCCTTCTCCTGAATAGCTTAGCATGTGTTTTCGTCTTGAGAAGTGTCCTACCATCCTTTGGCAGATCGGGATGGGTTACATGGAGTATATTCAACAGTGCAGTCAGGGCAACGATGGAAATGCCAAAACTCACTGCCCAGTTGGCAATGTTATCGGAAAGTGATGTTAGGTCATCATCATTTTCAGAATCCGAACCTGATGTGCCATTCCCATCACACCAATCACAATACACATAATCAAAATCTGCCTCCAATTCCATGTCCTCTTCAGTAACAACTTGCACCTCTGGCATTGCATGAGTAGCTGAAGAGGGTGGGACAGTGTTCTCAGAAAGAACTCTGTCATCTGCCCCTATTCCTGTCATGTCCATATCAGTCATGTCTGTCCTAATTTGATGAAGCCTTTTTTGAACATCTACACGTGTCCTTCGTCTTAAGGATGATAAGGAGACAGGCCCGGTCTTTCTATTCATCTTTGTTCTAAGAAACATTTCAGGAAGACAGGTTAAAATCAGATGTGTAAAAAAAAAAAAATCGATCATTGTTTCTAATGTTGTATTTCAATAAATACATTGTTTAATGTTGGTGTTGTCTGTTTCATTGCTACAAACTAGACAAGAACAGAGAAATAGAGCATGAATGAAAAACTACTCTTTAGAATTACAAATGTTCTGAAATAAAAGGACTTTTTGAACGCCTGGCCTTTTCTTGACATAAAAGCTTACAGAAGCTACATTTTTGAGAGAATCCTCAAATTTGAATCAAAACATGATCAGACATTCGGTTTTATTATTTAGGTTATTTTCAGGCCCTTAACATTAAAGTCTCATAAATATTTCCCTAAGTGAATTTCGATAAAAAAAAAAGAATAAATAAATAAAAAAAAACGTGAGTTACTTACATGCATATTTTACTTAGTTTTACTCTGTTCATATACTACTTTGAGTTATTATAACTCTTGGGGAACAAAACTAAGTGTCTAGTTTAAAATAAGACCAGATTTATGAATGTAGACCATAGGGTTTAAGAGCTGCAGACATATTTATTTGTGTATGTCATTTTCAGAAAAATCTAAAAAATGGGGGCGCTGGTTAACAGGTTAAAAGGGTAGTGGGGGTGCACATAGAGCTCAAAAGATAAAATGACGTCAAAAAGATTTGCATATGCAAAAATATATCATATCATATCACAAAACATATCACAGCTGTAAAACGGGTGTTCAAGAGTTCCAGGAATAGAAGAACAAACTAAAATGTCTTACGTAAAAATGCCCTTTTATGTTCAAAGCAAGAATTTTTATTTAGTCTTTTTAAATTTGTGCCAACAAAGTATATCAGCATCTCAACAACACAGAAGCTGTAGCAATAAAAATCCCCAATTTGCTTAAAAACTCTGTAAATTAACGTTATAAGAAAATAATTACTGTAAAACAAAATGTACATCACTGTACCAAAAAAGGTTGAGAACCACTGGCCTAAAACCAATATGTGTGTGTAGAAAAACTATCTAAAAGACTTGCGTGCCCTGAACACTGTCACGGAACGTCAAAATTTGATTTGTGTAATTTATGTGTAGGATATTCCAGTTTAACCTCAACTAAACTGATCATAGGCAATTTTGTGGACATTGCACAAATGAAAATGATACCTAAATAATCAATAAAAATCATTTTTCACACAATTTTATTTTTTGAAGGGCCAGCAGAGAAAGCCCCACTGCCCACGACTGCTTAGCATGAAGTTGCAGTTTCACAATACATTAATTACACTTACAAAAAACAATAAAAGGCTGAAAATATTTTTTTACGCTTGAAATGCAATTTACACTTTGACAAATCTTTTCTTGCAAAATTAATTTACGCTTGCTGTCTAATGTACACTTTCACAAATCTTACCCTGCGCATAGCCGCATGCAAATCTTTTTGACGCCATTAACCCCATAAAAACGTAGCTATATTCACTCAGTGTTTTGTTTTCTTGTTAAACTGTGTGTAAAATGAGCGGTGATCGTTAAATGGACCTATGGACCATCTAACGTTATTTGCTGGATGGGTTCAATAGCCAGTACATTAGCAGATAAGCCCGTACTTTTTGACGTTCAAACAGGCGCCAATACCCATTATTTGCCTGAACCGACTCAAACGGTGATTAAAATGCCGAAACTTAATTTTTATTAAAGAGGATGGCAGATGGCAGACCAAAATGCAAACTTAACACAGCTAGCTAGAAGCTAGCGCTAAACCATTATCCACAAGTAAACATGCTAAAGTTGTCCTAATATCAAATAAAGTCATTACAGTCATTAATATAACGTTACATGATGATATCGATACATCAATAAACTTACTCAAGGGGGTTCAGCGTAACCGTGTCCCAGCAAGTATCCAGCGATACGAGTCTCGTCTCGGCTCTCGGCGATGTCTGTGGTTCAACCGTTACAAAAAAGGCGCTTCCGCGTCCGCACATCCGACATGGGTCCGGTCAGGATCCGCTGATTGACAGTAGCATTTACAGCGCAGCCCGGAGGCAGAGCTGGTCCTCTGGGGGGAGCCAAAACGAAGGTGACAGTCACGCGGGTTTGGCGACTTGAAGGCGGGTCCGCCTAGGTATCTCCTGCTGTGTGGGACAATCAGCCTCCTCAGTATGTATTTCTTAAGATTAGTGCACCTGGTTGCTGCTGCACTATCTTTATAGGCTGCTTACAGTCTGGACGCGCGTTTTTCATTGACAGCGCGTTTCACTGACTCCCTCATACTCTCATTTTCTTCCCTTCAGGCAAGAAATGAATTCGCGATTGAGATGAAATATGTTTAAGTGAACTATTCAGACACTATCAGCCTCCTCAGTATGTATTTCATAGATTAGTGCACCTGGTTACAGCTCTATAAGGCTGCATACAGTCTAGACGCGCATTTTTGTTGGCACTCTCATGGCTGCGCGTTTAACTGACCCCCTCACGCTCTCATTTCTTCCCTGCCAAGGCGAGAATGAATTTGCGATCGAAATGGGGTATGTTTAAGAGAATTATTCACAAGATTAGTGCACCCAGTTGCTGCTGCACTATCTTATAAGCATGCCTTACAGTCTATTCGCACACATTCACTGACTCTCACGCTCTTATGTTCTCCCCGCCCAAGGCGTCAGCTCTGTGTTTGGGTTGAGTTTGAGTAAGGTTTGCCAGACAGCTGCTTTGCCATCCGACATCCTCTGCCTCTCATTGTTACGGGCATGGTAAAAAATTTAAACGCTGCTACAGGGTCCGTAAAAGTGCCCGCGCAGCGAGCCCTTTTAAAGGCGGCTTTACAGTATCATGTAAAGAGCAGCTTTGCAAAAATGTCACAAGTTATCAGTCCCTGCACAGTGACTCGACTATGGACATAATAAAACCCTTATCACTCCATATGAATGCCTGGCGCGCCATTCACAGGGTTTCAGATTGGGTTCTGGGGGTAATAGAAAAGACTACTGCCCTCAATTTGAGCCCCGAAGCGGCAGTGCTCAGAGCCGAAGTCAGCGCGCTGCTGTCGAAAGGGGTGATTCAAACAGTCCCCCCCCTCAGACAGAGAAATGGGCATTACAGCAGATACTTTCTAATCCCCAAGCGAGACGGCGGGCTCAGACCCATTTTAGATCTCTGAATTTTGAACCGTGCCCTGATCAAACGGCCCTTCAAAATGCTGACGCTCTCAAAAATCCTCTCGCAAATACAGCCACGCTGTTTTTACTGAACCTGAAAGATGCATACTTTCATATTCAGATAGCCCCTCAGCACAGGCCATTTTTGAGATTCGCCTTCGAGGGGATTGCATATCAGTATACGGTTCTGCCCTTCGGTCTCTCCCTAGCCCCACGCACATTTACAAAGTGCATGGACGCGGCGCTTTCCCCTCTAAGAGCGATGGGAATCCGCGTGCTGAACTATCTGGATGACTGGCTCATTCTAGCCAGATCGGGGATAGAAGCAGAGAGCCACAGGCACATCTTACTCGACCATCTGCACCGTCTGGGTCTCAGGGTGAACAATGCGAAAAGAGCAAACTGTCCCCCAGCCAACAGATTGTGTTTCTGGGAGCAGTTATAAACTCAAAGCGCATGAATGCAGCGCTCTCACCAGAGCGGGCCGCGAACATATGAACGAGCACAGCCTCCTTCGAGCCCGGCCAGAAGCGCACTCTGAAAGCTTTCCAGAGGATGCTAGGGTTGATGTCAGCAGCCTCCCAAGTCCTCCAGCTGGGCCTCATGCACATGAGACCCCTGCAGTTTTGGGTAAAGATACGGGTGCCGCCACGAGCATGGTGTCTCGGCCGCAAGAAGCTCAGAATAGACTCAGCTTGCGTGCTAACGCTGCGCTGATGTAAAAACAGCTGTTGGCTGCGAAAAGGAATCCCTCTTTATGCCGTAAAGAGAAGGAGAGTGTACTAACAGACGCCTCACTAACAGGATGGGGGGCACTGTCAGAAGCCTCTCAAGCCTCCGGCAGGTGGACACAGGAGGACAGCAGGTTGCACATCAGCTGTCTGGAAATGCTGGCAGTATGGCACGCGTGTCGTGTCTTCCTTCAACACCTGAGGGACTCTCACGTACTGGTTGGCAATCTGCTATCTCAGGCAAAAGGCACAATCTGGCACCCACACCCGGAGCTGTGGGCCCTTCATGTATGGTCGATGGACGGGAGCCGGAATGTCTCCCAGACCGCGTTCTAAATAATATTTCTCAAGCTAGAGCTCCGTCCACGAGACGTGGCTATGCTATGAAATCGTCGGTGTTTTCAAAGACGGTGCAGTGAGTGCCGCGAAAACCCATTTGCTTCTGACATATCGCTGATATTGTCATTTCTTCAGCACCTGCTGGATACGGGCTGTGCCCTTTTTCGCACTCAGGGCTTATGTGGCAGCTATCTCAGCCAGCCACGACCTGATAGCAGGACAGTCTGTGGCTAAGGATGCTCTGCTCATCCAATTTTTGAAAGGTCTCGAAGCAAAGGCTCGATAAAATGGGTTGTGAACGCCATTCAGCTGGCTTACGCTTCAGCGGGCTTGTAATTTCGCCGCCTGGGCTGATGCAGCCCGGTTGCGAACTCGGTTTTCAGTGAATTCTCACTCACAGCGCAGTTAGCGCTTTATTGTCTGTTCTCTATTGCTCTATTGACCTGACTAATTATATTCTGAGATTCACTAACAACATGCTATGTTGTCACGAGAACTATGCGTCCAAGGCTTCCTAACTGCAGCTGTTAAACTTCAGTTATAGCCTGGCATTCCTGTACGCGGAGTTTAAATCAGCGAAACTCTTTGGTGCCCGTATTCCTTTTCACTACAAAGGAATCGGATAAACTTGTCTGGATAGACTGGCTGCACCATTTCAGCCACCACAGACAGCCATATTCCAACAGCGCTGTAATAGAGCAATATTGTCTGAACATTCTCCCTCGTAGAAAAGCGAATCAGACAATGAATTATAATACTACTTTACAGGCTCCCTAAGCTGCAGTTACAACTTCGCTTATAGCCTAACGGAACTTTACTCATGTCGAGTGGGTTCACAGCCGATCTGGCTCTGCCGAATGGCACTGATATCATTGTTACAACTCTGTTAAAAACCCGAGTTTCTATGGCTAGACTGCTATTGCAGACTGCTTCGTTCCCTTATCAGTCACTGCCTAGCTACAAACACAGTAAGGGTGCTCTAAGACAGCCTAGGTTCGGCCTGACTTAAGAGTGTCATAATCATATCTTGGGGTTTTTACTGTTTGACCGCTTAACCGTCTGAGGTCAGATCTTCCGCCGGCGGGAGCGCGTGGCTTTTTTTCAGATGTCAGAGAAAAAAACTGAAACTGCTCTGTCATGTATGGTCACACATATAAGAGTAATACAGCATTTAAAGGGTCTATTTTTTTTAAATACACTCACAATATCAACAAAACCTTCTGCTTTTGATAAATAAAGAAAATAAACAAGGTGCCTTCTCTGCTTTCTCTGTCTCCGTGATGATCAGAAAAAAACACGTCAATCAAATGAACTGTAACTCCACGAAAACGTGACTCACAGACATGAGAGATATATCAACAGAAAGCTGTATATTTTTACTCTTAAATGAAGTTAGTCATGTCGAAAACAAATATTCTGTGTTAAAGTTATCAGTATGAAAACAACACAATGTTCGTTTTCATAGTTTGAGCTTTTTATAGTTAATGCGACCACGCCCCCGAGCTTCACGCGCTATTGTTATTACAATTATCCACGTGCGAGTTGCGCGACATGTACACGCCCACAACAGCAGTGGAGGCTGCTTGAAAACATTTCTCCGAGTTGACTCCTGCTGCGTTTCGTTTCTGGAAGAAGACGCGCTGGGAGAAATAAGGTTTGCTTTACTTCAGACAAAGAAGATTTGACGCGTGGCTCGGTTCAGGAAGATATCATGAAAGGAATAACAGATGCATCGTGCAAGCTGACCCACGGAGCAGATCGCTATAACCAGTAAGTAATGTTTC
>JAUCNO010000710.1:606431-617821 GCA_032353835.1 Enteromius viviparus | reverse complement strand
TGTGTTGAATGTGCAAGCTAAATCCAGCGGTGTAGAGTCATCATTACTTGACGACGCTTTGAAGTGACGCTAAAGGGGGCGAGGATATATCATTTCACGTTCTTCCATTCCTCCGTCCTCGCGTCTTTTCCCTGTGTCCTTCCTTCGCATCCTGAAGAGATGGAGCTAAGACACGAGGAAAGGAGGCAAGGAAAGGAAACGAGGATGCACAAATAAGAAATGCAGCAGACCAGCGCGAGACAACGATATGGCGCAACCAAACATGATACTGTTACGTGACTGGCTGTTACCGCCCTGCAGAGTTTTGCCTCAACCCTAATCAAACACACTTGAACGAGCTAATCAATGTCTGAACGATTACTTGGAAGCTACGGACAGGTGAGTTTTAATTGGGGTAGCAGCTAAACTCTGCAGGGCTGCGGCTCTCCAGGACCTACATTCCCCACCTTTGCCTTACATAAAGTTAGCAGCGACCTTACAGCCTTCATAACACATGAGGGGCTGTTTCGTTACAAAAGAGTGTGCTAAGGATTAGCTTCAGCCCCAGCAGCATTTCAGAAATTGATGTCCACAGTCCTCAAAGATATTCCAGGTGTCTAGTGATGTCATCGTGTTTGGTTACTCTATTGCTAGTTATGAAGCTCACCTAAAAACGGTACTGAGCAAACTTCAAGAAGCAGGGGTGTATCTTAATGAGAAAAACCAGGAAAAACACATTTCTGGGTCATACCATCTCTAAAGAGGGACTGATGCCAGATGACAGTTACCTGGAGGCAATATGTTATGCTCCATCACCTTTGGATGAGTCTATGCTAAGATCGTTCTTAGGTCATACTGCATGGTATGCAAAATTAATTCTAAACTTTGCAGCCGTAGTTGAACCTATGAGAGATGTGCTAAGAGCAAATTCAGAGTTCAGGTAGACTACCAAAACTCAGAAGTGTTTCCAGAAAGTCAAAGAACTGATTGCAGAGAGCTCTGAGCTGGCTATATTTGATCCAGAATTGTGTGGTGTTCTGACCCAGCTCCATCCAGATAAATTGGAAAGGACAGTGGCTTTTGCTTCTAGAGCTCTGAATGCTACAGAGAGGAAATATTCGGTAGTCTAAAAACTTGCATCTGGACCACTGAATGCTGGAGAACGTATCTGTGGGGAATAAAATGTTGAGGTCGGACCACCAAGCACTGACTACTCTCTTGAATACTAAGGCTATGGGAAGGGCTGGACTGAGAATAGCCTGATTGTCAGCCAGATTGCTTTGCTTTAATTATGATATGGAGTACAAGCACGGTGTTGACAATCAGGTTGCAGACTGTCCTGATTGCGTCTGCCAAATGACACTAACCCAAATTTGGGTTATCAGCAGTGCCGCTGACTGAATTCACTGTTGAGTGCTTGTGCTACCTTGATCTCACCAAACTCTGCAAGTATGTTGAGAATGGTTGATACATGACACTTGAACAACATGAACAAAATACTGTGGTTAGGGATTGGAAAATAAGCATATCTGTATTTATATAAGATTAATCTTGTGAAAAAGAGAAGTGATACTCACATGAGTTTATGAACATGAGTGTAATCTGATGTCATATGTGAACAGGATCCTGCACACTAGATAGATAAAAAGCTAAATAGCTCAGCAACAAGCACATAAAACACATGATCACAAGACATAACACTGCAACAGGGGGGAAGGGGTATGCAGAATTGGTCCAATATAGGCAAACAGCAGGTCCTGCAGCTAAAGAGTGCCGGTCACAGACCTGCCTACCCACACTTGTGGGAAAAAGCACACAAAGGCGTGGGATACGGGGGAAGGTAATGTCTATCTGTAGCCGTTTTCGATTTGTGTGTGCGAGTCAATGATGTGTAAGCCTGGGAAGTCTGTAACAGTTCGTACCAGGTGTCCTTGAAGCAGGAAGGAGGAATTCAGATTGTCTCGTTATCTTCCTCTCCGAAGAAGTTGTTTTGAACTAAACACTGTATGTGATGCTCATTTCTGAGCAATACAAGATCATCAGTGAGGCATATGATCAGTCAGTTACATTGGTGGAGAATGCGAGGCAATTAAAACAGCGAAAAGACACTGGCAAGGGATGAAGATTTTTCTGGTTTCACATTCACCGCTGTGTTTACTCACCCTCACTTCCTGTTCCAAGGCAAGTGTTCCTCCCCCTGTTGGAATGGAGAAATTACTTTGACACCTCACCGAGGTTAATGTCCACCAGAAAGCCTGCTTCAACCGCCTCGCTGAGCGCCAATAAAATTTCGAAGAGCAGCTCACCGAAATTTGTCATGTGACAGCACGCTTGGTCTCGCTACCTGATCTGCGAGCCGCAGATCCTACTCAGATCCAGCCGCCCATCATCCTACTCGAAATAACGATTTCAACAATTTAAAGTGAATCAAGGATTAACATTTAGTTTATTCGTCAGGTAAAATTAAGCCAATTGACATAATAAACAATGCAAAATTCGATTCAGTTCGAATTTAAAAGAATGCATAACTTTGATTAATCAAGACATAATATTAAACCAATTACATAATTTAAACATTGAGAATTCAGTTGAGAGACAAGTTTTCAGTTGTTTTTTTTTAGACTATTTAAATAAATGAATAAAATTGTTTTCTGTTTGCTTTAATCTTTCCCTGCAAAACTTGTATTTGAACAATGCTTGAAATTTGGTTTTATGAGCACTTCCTGTGTCTGTCTGCCTCTTCCAGATGAACTATTCGATGTATTCCCTAATTGTAAATAACTGATAAAAGCATCTGCTAAATGAACAAATGTAAATGTAAACAAATGTTAACTCTATCTACAGTAAAAGCAGATGAAAGGTTTTATTCTAATGAAAGGTTTTCATCACATCTTCTCTGAAAACAGCCGTAACGCTTTCCCCTGCTATGAATTTGTGATGTTAAATGAATACACGGACTCCTAAGATTTTGCAAACATCCACTGTTTATTGTTCAAGCCGTACTTCCTTAACCCCACTTTCTAGGCAGCACTAAACGATCACCCCAATCAGACATGCATCAGGATTGACGAACAGTCTCTGAGAACATAACAATGCTTTTTTTTCTTTTACTTAGGGTAACACAACAGAGTTCTCATGTGTTTTATAAGGTGTGCTATCATGAATTACCATGTGCCTCTTAAGGGCTGCTTTACGTGTAAAACTCTTTGCACATTGAGAACAGCTGAAAGGTTTTATTCTAGCATGCATTAACATGTGATTCTTAAGGTTTTTGTTACAAGAGAAAGTGTTTCCACACTGAGAGCAGCTGAAAGGTTTTTCTGAAGAGTGTGTTATCAAATGTTCCTTAAGGTGTCCTTTCCGTGTGAAACTCTTTCCACACTGAGAGCAGCTGAAAGGCTTTATTCCAGCATGAATTAACATGTGATCCTTAAGGCTTGTTTTACGTGTGAAACTCTTTCCACACTGAGAGCAGCTGAAAGGTTTCACTCCAGCATGAATATGAATTAATATGTGATCCTTAAGGCTTTTATTACACGTGAAAGTACTTCCACACAGAGAGCAGTTCAAAGGATTTTCTCCAGTATAAATTTTCATGTGTTTATCAAGACTTCTTTTCTGTTGGTAAGTTTTTCCGCACAGAGAGCAGCTGAAAGTTTTTTTCCCAGAATGAATTCTTATGTGTTTGATAAGGCTTCTTTTCTGTCTGTAAGTTTCTCCACACTGAGAACAGCTGAAAGGCTTTTCTGAAGAGTGTGTTGACAAATGATCCTTAAGTTGTCCTTTTTGTGTAAAACTCCTTCCACACTGAGAGCAGCTGAAAGACTTTATTCCAGCATGAATTAACATGTGAGTCTTGAGGCTTGTGTTACGTGTGAAACTCTTTCCACACTGAGAACATATGAAAGGCTTTTTTCTGTCTGTTATTTTAATGCTGCGGTTGTCTGATTTTTCTCCATTGACACCATGATCTTCCTGACACTGATGTTTCTCCTCCACCTCGTCCAGATCTTGCCTTTCTTCCTTCACTTTCATCAGGCCTAAAATAAATAAATGGAAGCAATTTTAACAAATGCAAAAAGGAAAACATTTGTGTACTAAGGTTGCAGTTGATTATTTAGCTAGTTGATTAATCTAAGGTTTAACAGAATAATTAAATAATCATTAATTGATTCACAGATAATCATTAGACATTTAGCTTTTGGAGACTCTCTTTAACTATAATTGCAAATATTTTTACTTTAAAAACTCTAATTACATGATGTGGCACAAATCAATCGCAAATCAATTTGAAGGCTGAGAAATGACACCCAAAGATCATTTCAAGTCATTGTTGTGAGAAGCATCAAACCGAAGTATTTATTTTGTTTGATCAAATGTATCACATATACTTATTTGGACCATGATGGGTAAGTGATGACACAGTTGTAATTTTTGGATTGGTGAACTACTACTAGAGAGAGCAGACGTGAACCTAAGTCTCTTTAAGACGCGGCCATCTTTGAAATGCTTGTTGAGCATCCAGTCTCTTTGAATGGGAAGCATAACATTTTTCGAACTGTTCACTGAGCTTACGATTAAATTTTATATTTAAAATCACCAATGAAATCTGACAACTGTTTAATTAAAAAGTTTATTTTACTCAAATAGAGTTTACAGAAGCTTATGTTTCAGGTGAGATAGTCAGTGCACGTGCGCAGTCCTAGGCACAACTCTCAAAATGCAATCATGTTTAGACTGTTAACATAGCAACCGGAAGTACTTGCATTCCCCTACACAATGTTGGCCCTGAATGAGTGGTTTGGTCAGCCCCATCAGGTGGCAATGAGACGGATTGCCACTAATCAATAACCCGCAAAGATCCCTTAGCATTTGAGAGGTTTCCCCTTTAAGTCCAGTCTCTAGTAGGTCTACTTAAGACTTTGGGCCAGGCAGAGTTGCATTGTGGGTCGCATGTTGCACGCCTCCTCAAACTACCACCAGAAAACCGAGCTTATTTCCACCGCAACATGTTACATCGGCCTGGGGTGACATAGTCATTGGTTGATTTGGCAGAATGGCTGAAATAGGACTCTGAGTGCCAAAGCTATGCTGACCAAACTGCCAAGCGAGAAAGCAGAGCCAAAAAGTAACTCCCCGATCACGCAGAACCACTGCCATTGTACTGTGTACTGATGGGGTCTGGGAATAGTGCTACATACATACATACAAACCACTACATACATAGAAAAAGTTTAGGGTAGGCCCATGGTGTGTTGTTCTTATTGTCAAAACTCTGAACACGCTTTCAATTAGTGCCCCAGAATTCCAACCCTCACTACAAATCAGCTCTCATAGTGGGTGCGAACCAAGATGCAGATGCTGGCGTTGTGATCTTGCCCAAAGACTTGTTCAAGGTTGTCAGAGTGCTCCTCCATCATGGCAGTTGCATGCTACACACATGTGCAGTTCTTGACAACAGCTCTTTGCCTACAATGCTCCTGCTAGAAGCAGCACGAAATCCGAATGGAGCGAACGAGCGAATGGAACGAACGGGAGGTAATGGGAACTACAATTCCCATCAGCCCAGGCATAGCCATTATTCTTTGCGGTGTGTTGTCACTATAGATCAGTGTTGCCAACTTGACATATGACGTCATCTAGCAATCTAAAGCGGGTTTTAAAATGGATGTGTGGAAGGTTTAATCATTTTTTGTAATTAAAATTGAAGTTCCTGTTTCGAAGTTTACAGATAGATGGGTAATGTGTGTGCCATTGATATGTTCAGTCTTCATGTAAAGTGTTTAATTAACACTTCTGGCACTTTTTTTAAACCTCTTAATTTGTTTAGTTTTTTATGTAAATGATTAAAAAAATACCGTACCGTGCCATTCATACCAAGGTATTACCGTACCATGAAGTTTTGATAGTTACATCCCTAATCATGATGAGAATGAAACAAAGACGGTCTCTGAAGTCAAGACGATGATAATCACTAGAAATTAGGTGTCCCCAACTAAGCAAATAAGCAAGCCAGAGGTGGCAAGGAACCAAAACCCCATCCTAAAAGCTTAGCTTTGAGAACGATACGTCATGATGTGCAAACCCTTGAGGGGGCTTCCGTCTCGTTTTACATTTCTCTACACTCCGACCCAAAGAAGCGATAACGGATCTCCAGAGCCATCACTGCTCAACACATTGATCTCATTGACCATTTTTACCCAATTTCCAAGCTGCAGAAGCAGTACAAGCACTTGGCCGGATTACACTTACAGTGCTTTGAAAGGGTCAAACCTCTCATCCTTGTCGGTGCAGATCATACTCACATAATCGAGCCAAACTTGGTCTGCCTGGTGGTCCAGGAGAATAGAGTAAATTAATGAATTCTGATAAGCTCAGGCCGGTCCCTTTTGTGGTCTGCTGATATATTTGAACTTACCAGCTGTTCCGTAAAAGGCATGTTTAATGGTACGAATTGCATTGTGGCAGGGAATGTGATGAACACACTGAGGAGTGTTTTTAAAGAAAGGTACACAGTTCGTTCAGAGCGGCAAACTGATGCTTTGCTGACATTCACTGCATCTCCAACGGTGTACAAAAATGTACATTGAATTACCAGCAGGTGAATATAATTGGTATGTTCGTTAAGCCTGAAATCAGACTTAGCCTGACAGTTAGCCTGGCCCAGACCAGGTTAATTTCCCAGCATAAGTTGCTGGGGTAACTGAGCTTGAACTTATTTAAGTTTGATTTATGAAACCGAATCTACCAAAAATAAGCCTGACTAACCGAAATAAACCTGGCTTATTCTCTAATCTTGATTTATGGAACAGGCCCCAGGACAGTTATATAATACACACACGTCACAATACAAGTAAAAGAAAGAAACAAAGAAACAAAAAAACACAAGAAGAGGATGATAGCTGGTCTTCTATGCGTCTAAAGCTTGTATCGCTGTAGGAATAAAGCCCTTACTGTTTGTCCTCTAACAGATAATCTGTATGGCCAGATGAGAAAAGGATGAAGTACAGATGGGGTGGATGATGTGGGTAATTTAGGTTTATGTGTGCTCTCCGGATCGTAGCTGAAGTAGGAATGCCAATAGTTGTACTAGCCAAATTAGGTATCTTTAAAAGTTTGTTCCCATCAACAGTTGTAAGCATATAAAAGAAACATATGACACCATACATAAGAACTGGATCAATAATACTCTGTTGAGACATTCAGAATAGAAGCTTTCACAGATAAGAAAGCATTGCATTTCTGGGGAAACTCAGAAACATGACTCGCTGCCTTCACTCTTCTACAGAAAAAAGCAAACAAACTGTAATTACAATGCTGCTAAAACAGCATAAATATAAACATAAAAGTGTTTGTGTAGATGTAAAATAAATGTAAACAGCAGATAGTAGTTAGGTAAAGCACCTGCACTCTTTCTGAACCCATCATTTGTCCTCTACAGTGGAGTATGTGATTATGGTGGTAGAAAATTAAACAATTCTAAGTGAATAATAAGAATATGGAATATAATAAAAGGGATGTAAACAGAAGTGAATAGTTTGTTCTTGACATGTAAACATCATAATGTGATTAAGTCCTTACTGATTATTGGAAATAAATCGCATTATTCATGCGCATGTATACATTTGCAGACACCTTATATATTGAACTACAAACAGTCATTAAATACAAAATAAGAATAAACACCAACCTCCTTGTTCCTCATGTTTTATTCTCCATGCTTCTGGTTCCTCATTTTTCATTGTCCAGGTTTCTGGTTCCTCTTGTTTTATGCTCCAGGTTTCTGGTTCCTCTTGTTTTATGCTCCAGGTTTCTGGTTCCTCTTGTTTTATGCTCCATGCTTCTGGTTCCTCGTTTTTCATTGTCCATGTTTCTGGTTCCTCTTGTTTTATTCTCCATGTTTCTGGTTCATGTTTTATTCTCCATGTTTCTGGTTCACTCAAATTCTTCTCACTCTCTCCTTTAACAAACATCATCTTCACAGCAGCAGAAGATCTCAGTTCAGATGATCCTCCAGATATTCCTGCTTGATTCAACACTGGGAAGAAGGTAATATTACATGCATTTATTGATATATATATATAGAATTGGTGTACATTTTATTTAACAGTGGGGGGGGGGTTATAAAATTTTTTTCTTACAAGCATTTTTGAAGGGGACACAAATAATACAGTCAAATTGTACTCATAAAGATACGTAAAAACTTTGGAAAACATTGCTTCTATTATTATTGTAGCATGTACACTTCATCATTATGGTAATTTTCTAAGTTTTTCTCTGGTTTATTGTAAATGCAGATATTTTTTATCAAAACTAATTTATTGCAATATTTGTTATGTTGTTTACAGTCATTGAGCTTATCCACCGCGCGCACTGCACAAAATAGATGCTGAGGAAATCACTTTCCAACTGAATGAAAGCTGCGCACCTTTGTGGTCAAAATGGGTCTCAAACCTGATGGACGTAGTGCCTACATTTCACTAAAGTTACTAAAATGTCACCGGTATGCGTGTGACTGTGTGTGACACAGGGCCTGAATGTCAAGGATGAGCGTTAATTAAACTAAACTAGTTTAATTAAATTAAACACTGTCAGTTTGTATTGAGGCTGCATCCAGACAGAACAACAGAGAGCAGTGAAGCTTAACTTCCTCCTCTGAGGTTTAATGGTGTTTGGCCAACAAATGCATGTGTTATAGTGACACCTGCTGGACTGGAGAGTCAACTGGAGAGAGGAGGTTTTTTTAAGCCTATTGAAAAAATAAATGAGTGAGTGAAGTGACTTGTGGCCAGGTATGGTGACCCATACTTGGAATTTGTGCTCTGCATTCAACCCATCCATGAGCGCACAGACCGTTAACACATCTGGAGCAGTGGGCAGCAGTAGGGGCAACAGTGCCTTGCTCAAGGGTCTCAGCTCAGTCATGGTATTGAAGGCTGGACATTCCCTCCCACCCCCTACAACTTTTGGGTCGCAAGTTCAATTTCCCATCCATTAGGCCCCAACTTCTCCAACTGAAAGCCTACATAAAATATAACAAGTTTAATGAGTTTATGTTTTTGTACTTTGTTATAGACTATTTAGATACTCCAGCATCAAGGCTATTTATAAGGAAGTGCAGTTGTTATTTTTTGTTGTGGTTGTTTTTCTGATTAAATTTTATTAGACTTAGGAATGTTAATTTAGGCTATTTTATTATTAACCGACAAGATTATCCTAAATTACAAGTAAACTCAATTTGAATCGATATCTGGCTGTGACCCATTAAAAATAGCTTAATTTGTTTCCAGGGATTTATTTTATACATGAAAAAGCAGCATAAACAGAACTCGAGGATTCACATCAGCTTGTGCAAACAGAGAAAAAAATAAGCTATAAAAGAAAAAAAAGGTCCATATGTCAAATATATATTTTTAATAAATAAACAATTAATTAACAAACTAAAAAATTAACTACAAGGCAACAAGTAGCAGCCTAGATGCAGAATCTCAGTTAATTCTTGTGAAGCGCTCATGAAAGAGGCATCCAAATATTTACAAAAAGCACAACTGTTTTTATTGTGAATGTACACAAATAAAATAAATATTTAGAATAATTATGAGTAATCTCTTATTTTTAAAGGAATTTAGCCATATATAATTTGGTGGTTTGACATGAGCAACACCACAAACATACAGGGCCATCGCCAGAAAATCTTGAATGGGGGGGGCATTTCGTTTTCATAGGGGGGTACTTTATACTTTATGATCTCAAAAAAGACATTCACCAAAACAAAAACAACCTATAGTTATTTTTATTTAAACTTATCGAATTCTTTATTAAACCGATAGTTTGTGATGATCTGTTGACTTTTGAGTGCCATATTCATTTAAAATTTAAATAGAAAAGTTTGAAAAATGTAAAAGATTTTCTCTCAAAATTGCAACAAAGAAGCCCTTAATGGATCGGACAAAAGATGTGTCAAAAATAATCTATGCATTTGAATATGACTCGCAATTAAAGCTTTTTAATTTTAAATTCCAAAAAACTACAAATCATAAAATAAAACAAACTATAGACTATCGGCATTCATTATAAAGATTATAAACGTCTTTCCAAAACTAATGTACTTAAAAAAAAAAAAAAAAAAAACATAAGTCTATTCAGCACGAATAACAGATGTTTTCACGAGATACTCCAACGAGGTTGCGTGGATTTACTTTTATTTAGGTCTACACTCACAATAAAAACAAACAACTTTGCTTAAAGTCATCATTTACCCTACAGTTAGACCACCAGAACACACAAATAACTTCAGCAAATGTATGTTTTTTTTTTTTCTCGACTGTTTTGGTTGCTTTTCAAGTATATTTTATTGTAAATATACACACACACATATACATACTAATAATAGTAACTTTGTCGCCATGTGCCTGCTTGCGATGTGGGCTAGAGGATGGATACCTCTAGGCGGTATACGATGGGCCGGGCCGGACAGATATTTAGAAAGGACGCTAGGGTTGGGCTTGGTCACATCAGCGCGACGTGCACCTGTGTTATAACGGCGCTTTTTGCCCAGCGTGCGCTGATGATCTCATCTGTTGACATTTCCGAATGTAGCAGATGTGTATTTAAGAACTAATTTTGTGATTCCACTTGCCACGAACATGGGGTTTTCTGCCGCTATGCTGACTTAGGAGGTTGGCGCACGTTGCTGCTTCCCAGTCTGTATAAGACGTCACAGCGGTAGGTCACGCAAGTTTTTGGAGTCACTCAGTTAGGGCTGTATTTAGTTTAACAGATACATTCAAACAAAATCATTGTGTGATTGTGACTGAAATCCATTCTATAATGCACACACTTAAATGCTTTCTTGAGTATTTTTATTTTCTCTCTCTCCCAGCGTCGTGCATTGCTGCTGCGCGCTGAATTGTATGCTGCAAGAGCCATCATTTGTGTTCTCCAGAATAAATGAAGACGTGAAATCAATTGTTCCCGTAGTTTGTTTAATATTTTCGACACAGATCACACAGCTACACAAACGCCTTTTTACAGTTAGGGGTGCACCGATCCGATATTAGGATCAGATATCGGCTCCGATATTGAAAAAATAGCTGGATCGGTTATCGGAAAAATTTACCGATCCACGGGCCGATCCAGTTTTTTTCCCCCCAGCCAGTCACATATAGGTAGCAGCGTCGCAGCAGATCCTACGTCATTACGTCAGCATGTGTGTCGCATGCTGGAACATAAGCAACATGGAGCGGGCCAAAGAGTCCGCTGTGTGGAGATACTTTATGCTTGACACGCCAACACTTTAGCACTTTTCACAGCTGTTTGCAATGTCTGAAAAGAAAATGTTTCGAGGGGTGGTGGTAAAACTGCAACATTCAATACAACCAATTTAATTAAGCACCTCCAAAAGCACCATG
>JAUCNO010000710.1:594186-606331 GCA_032353835.1 Enteromius viviparus | reverse complement strand
TTTTGTGGCCGCTGTGAAATACAGACTGTTTTGCTCTTTTTGTGGCAGCCGGTTAACGAACTGATCTCCAGAGAGCGCCCGTGAACTATTTTTGATTTGGCTGTTTTGCTTTTGTTTTTTTAGTAAAATAAGAAGACGAAGACTTCGCCAGCCACTCCAAAGCCATTTTATTTTTTGAGATACTGTTTTTGGTGCTGAGTTTTTTACGTGCTCTGTTTGCCCTGCCTTGTCGCAAATAAAAATTCTTTGTTCATCACCCGCACTTGAATTCCGCCTGTGTTCCTGACATTCAGGATTTTTTAATAATTGCGTACCATTCAGATCTCCCAGATATTATCCTGATGGAGATTTTCTGCAATGGCATTACTCAACCCTTGCAGTCTTAGCTTAGATGCGAGGGTTCGCTTTCCTCTTTGGCCCAATTTTTGGATTACGTTTTGTCAACTGATAGCTCATTATTTACTGTGGGTTTCGCGGAGGATTACAATGCAGCTATCTTCACAGATAATGATAGAGAGAATGGAATGCTCAAACAAAATGGCGGACACCAAAGCACCCAATCAAGTGACAGTCAATTGTTACGCATCAAGCCAAGCCACCGCTGAGGATCAGGAGCCAAATTAACCCACAACAGACTGGTAAATAAAGTAAATTTTCATAGATTTCCATGATTCAAGTTACTTAATGGCAGACCTGCACTATCCAAGTCAAGCTAATATTGATTCTGATCATCCAGAGGCTCAGCACAAGATAGCCACCAAGCCAGAGTCACAACGGCTGCACAAGATCGCCGCCAAGTCAGAGCCACAGCCCCAGCACAAGATGGCTGCCACTCCAGAGCCACAGCCAAGATGGCTGCCAACCCAGAGTTGCAGCACAAGATGGCCATCACAACAGAGCCTCCAGTCACACCTGTACTGCTCTCGTGCCCTGCTCCATTCTGGTGGGCCTCTGTGCTTCCTGCTCTGCCTTGGAGGGTGTCTGTCCCACCGACTCCAACCTGGAAGGTTTTCCAGTCATCAAATCTGCCCTGGAAGGCCTCTGTCCTTTTTCTTTCTTTCTCGTTTTTGTTTTCTTTATTTTCTTAGACCTGTTATGAAAAACTGAAGCTAAAGAGCGAATTGTTTTCAGCACTGTTGTGTTGGGACAATAGAAAGAGATTCTGTTTTTGTTTTAACCACGGTTGCTATGAAACCATGACATATCAGTCACACAATGAAAATAAAAAAAGAGTAACTGTCGCGGGTGGAAGAATCACAAAGCAAAAGGAATGTGGTAAAGCCCGGAGGGTGGATTTTTATTTACAGGATGAAGTGAACAACAAACAAGCAAAAGTCCCAGGTGCGGTGTCCAGTGCTCGTAGTGCTCGGTGATCCTCCAAAAAGTGCAAGTAAGTGCTCCGTGGGGTAGGCTGACCGGCTCAGACGCTGCTTTCTGTGCAGGGGAAAGAGAGAGAAGGGTTAGTTCAGTCGCGCTTCTCATGGAGAGGTTTCTCACAGTATGACGGTGGCTGCGGCTTATGTAGCCGGCAGCTAAGGAGCTTCAGCTGTGGCCGGTCAGCCTTTGATGAGGTATAGCAGGTGTTTTGTGTCCGTTTCCAGGGCGACGCTGACGATCCTTCGGGACGCCCGTCACACTCCCCCCCGCTAAGCGTCGTCCTGGTCCTGTAAACAGAATGAGACAGAAGGGGAGATATCGGGGGTGGGAGGGGAGTGACCCCTGACAGACCTGCAAAAGCTGCCCAGACACGAGAAAGGCCGTCAGCGTTGGCGTTGGCAGTTCCTGCCCGATGACGCACGTCGAAGTGGAAGTCCTGGAGCGCGAGGAACCACCGGGTCACTCTGGGGTTTGTATCCTTGGCCCGGGACATCCACTGAAGTGGGGCGTGGTCAGTGACTAGGGTGAATTTTCGTCCGAGGAGGTAGTAGCGCAGCTCCAGGACTGCCCACTTGACGGCCAGGGCTTCCTTCTCGACGGCCGCGTAATTTCTCTCTGCTGGGGACAGCTTCCTGCTGATGAAAAGGACAGGATGCTCCTCACCTTCCTGGATCTGTGACAGGACGGCTCCCAGTCCTGTGTCGGAGGCATCCGTCTGCAGCAGGAAGGGGCAGCTGAAATCCAGGGCGCGGAGTACGGGCTCGGAGGTGAGAGCCATCTTCAGCGCTTGAAATGAGTCTTCAGCTGCCTGGTTCCACAGCACTTTCTCAGGCTGCCCCTTCCTGGTCAGGTCTGTCAGAGGGGCGGCTAAGGAGGAGAAGTTAGGGATAAAGCAGCGATAGTACCCCGCCAACCCCAAAAAGGCCCGTACCTGGGTTTTCGTCGTTGGAGTCACTGCTGCTCGAACTGCCTCCACTTTCCTCACTTGAGGCCGGATGAGACCCCGGCCAATCTGGTAACCCAGGTACTGGGCGTCAAACTGGGCCAGATGGCATTTCCGGGGGTTGGCGGTCAGCCCAGCCCGTCGGAGTTCGGACAGCACCCTCCGCAGGCGGTCCAGGTGGTCCTCCCATGCCTCAGAATGAACTACAACGTCGTCCAAGTAGGCGGCCGCATACGCCTGATGCGGCCGGAGGACAACATCCATCATCCGTTGAAATGTTGCAGGAGCTCCGTGAAGGCCGAAGGGAAGGGTCCGGTACTGCCAATGGCCACTAGGGGTAGAGAAAGCCGTTTTTATTTTAGCAGATGGGGAGAGAGGTACTTGCCAGTAGCCTTTGGTCAAGTCCAGCGTTGAAATGTACCGGGCCCTTCCCAACCTGTCCAGCAGTTCGTCCACCCGAGGCATGGGGTAGCCGTCAAACTCAGAGACTTCATTGAGCCGACGGAAGTCGTTGCAAAAGCGGAGGGTGCCGTCAGGTTTTGGGACCATCACGATCGGGCTGGACCATGGGCTGCGGGATGGCTCGATTACCCCTAACTCCAGCATGTTTTTAATTTCCTCCTCTATTGCCTGCCGACGGGCCTCGGGGACCCGATAGGGCCGCTGCCTGATGATAACTCCGGGAGCCGTCTTGATGTCATGTTCAATGATGTTCGTTTGCCCGGGGACAGAGGAGAACACATCAGAAAACTGACTGACCAGGTGTTGGAGTTCTTTCTTCTGGCCGGCCGACAGATGGGGATTCATGTCAACAGCCACGGGTTCGGAGGCAACGAGGGCCGCTACCTGGTCCCGGGTTCCGACCCACTTCTTCAAAAGGTTCACATGATAGAGCTGAGTGGGGTTGCGGCGGCCGGGCTGCTGCACTCGGTACGTCACGGGGCCTATTTTCTCTAAGATGGTATACGGCCCCTGCCAGGTGGCCAGGAACTTGCAGGCGGCTGTCGGTACCAGGACCATTACTCGATCTCCGGGTTGGAAAACCCGTGGCTGGGCCGGCCGATTATAGCGTCGCTGCTGGGCTTGTTGGGCCTTCGTCATCTGTTCCCGGACTAACGGCATGACTCGGTCGATCTTCTCCCTCATCTCGCGGACGTGCTCGATCATCGTGCGGTGTACTGCCGGCTGCTGTTCCCAGGCTTCCCGGGCCACATCCAGAAGACCCCGGGGCTGTCGGCCAAAGAGCAGTTCGAATGGGGTGAAGCCAGTTGAGGCCTGAGGAACCTCCCGGATACCGAAGAGGACGTATGGCAACATCTTGTCCCAATCCCGCCGATCCTCCGCTGCCACTCGTCGGAGCATCTGTTTTAGCGTTTGATTAAACCTTTCGACGAGACCGTCTGTCTGTGGATGGTACACTGTGGTCCTCAACTGCTTCACCCCAAGCAGCCGGCAGAGGTCAGCCGTTAGCCGGGACATGAACGGAGTCCCCTGGTCAGTCAGGATTTCCTTGGGGATTCCCACCCGGCTGGCGAGGAGGAAGAGTTCTTGGGCTACAGCCTTCGCGGTGGCCTTCCGGAGGGGTATGGCTTCAGGATACCGGGTGGCGTAGTCCACGATGACTAGAATGTGTTCATGTCCCCGGGCCGATTTTGGCAGCGGCCCCACCAGGTCCATCCCGATGCGCTCGAAGGGCACCTCAATGATGGGCAGTGGGATCAGCGGACTGGGGGGAGGAGTTCTCGGTGACGTGATCTGACATGTGGGGCAGGCTTGGCAGAACCTTTTCACCTCGGCTTCGATTCCCGGCCAGTGAAACCGATCTCGGATCCGTTGGGCTGTATTGGCGGCACCCAGATGGCCGGCCATGGGATGGCTGTGAGCAAGTTCCATTATGGTCTCCGTCTTTGTCCTGGGTACCACCAGGAGCCTTTTCTCCTCCCCCCTTCGCTGGGCGACACAGTACAGTAAGCCATTTTGGACCACAAAGTGCGGGAGAGGATGGGGTCGCGGCTGGACGTCTTTCCCCTCGATCATCCTTACTTGTGCCCAGCCATGTTTCAGGCGCTCATCGTTATGCTGCTCTTTCGCAAAGGAGCTTCCCTCGGTAGCCTGTCTGAAAACATCAAAATATATGTTAGAACTTTCAGGGGGCGACTCACCATCTCTCCCGCTGTCGGAGGCCACTAATGCTGGTCGGCGTCGATGTCTTCGTGGCGGCCTCCGGGTCCGGCGGCTCCCTCTTGGGCTGGCAGGCTGTGCGATTGTAGCGAGGAGCAGGTCAAATCCCGGCCAGTCTCGTCCCAACAAGACCGACACCGGCAGCTCTTTTACCAAGCCCACCTCTACGGGCCAGCTTCCAGGGTCCGCGCTGATAGTCACACGGCGTACCGGCACTTGACGGGTGTCTCCGTGGACACAGGTGATGGGTACTGTGGCCTTCGAGTCGGCCCGAGGGGGTATGACACCCGGCCGGATTAAGCTGATGGCGCTGCCTGAATCCAAGAGGGCAGTATACGGTTTCCCGTTGACCTGGACTTGCACTTCAGGGGCGCCGTAGGGGACTTCCCGGTGTAGCGCACAGCCTGCCAACCAGGGCCTGGGCGGTGCTGCAGGTTCCTCCGTGGGCATGGGCTCATCACGATGAGAGGGAGCCGCTGGCCTACTGATTGGTCGCGAGATGCCCTCCGGCGCGCGCCGCTCCTGGACCACCCTCCGGGGAAAAATCGGCGCTCGCTCCCCCGGCTCCCGCTGTAAGGCAGCATCCGCCAGCTCAATGGCCTCCACTACCTCCAGAGGTGTGTGTGGGTTCCGCATGCCAACAGCCTGTCGGTGTGTTCGGGGTAGTGCACGAAGCAGCCGGTCCACGATCACTCTTTCCATCACCTGGGCGCCCGTAGCCCTCTCCGGCAAGAGCCAGTGTTCAGCCAGGCGCGTCAGTTCTGCCACCTGGGCACGGGCTGGCTGGCGGGGTTTAAACTCCCACTCATGGAATTTTTGCGCTGCGCAGGTAGGGGAGAGACCAAGACGGGCCAGAATTTCTGTTTTCAGCGCATCAAAGTTGTCCACATCTCGCGCCGGCAGTGTGAAGAAAGCCCGTTGTGCTTCCCCCGTCAGCAGTGGTGCCAGAGCCCGTGCCCAGTCCTCTCGCGGCCAGCCCTCCCCAACTGCCGTTGTTTCAAACATCTGAATAAATGCCTCAACATCATCATGGGGAGTCAATTTAGGAATCAACCGGGCTGCTTGTGCACGAGGATCTGGGAGCGGAACGGTGTGTGCGGCTGCGGTTTCCACCCGGAGCGTTGTCAAACGTTGCTCTGTTTCAGTCTGGCGTGTGGCAAGATGTTCTACAATTTGTTGCTGGCGGATGCTAACCTCGGTAAGCCGCTGCAAAAATTCCTCCATGGCGGAGGAAGGAGCGCCGATTGAATCCAGGCTGTAGAAACAGAAAAAAAAGGACGGGGATTATTCAGAGAACTATTGTTTGTGATTCTTCCCTGCAATGCCCGCATTCTCCACCAGATGTCGCGGGTGGAAGAATCACAAAGCAAAAGGAATGTGGTAAAGCCCCGGAGGGTGGATTTTTATTTACAGGATGAAGTGAACAACAAACAAGCAAAAGTCCCAGGTGCGGTGTCCAGTGCTCGTAGTGCTCGGTGATCCTCCAAAAAGTGCAAGTAAGTGCTCCGTGGGGTAGGCTGACCGGCTCAGACGCTGCTTTCTGTGCAGGGGAAAGAGAGAGAAGGGTTAGTTCAGTCGCGCTTCTCATGGAGAGGTTTCTCACAGTATGACGGTGGCTGCGGCTTATGTAGCCGGCAGCTAAGGAGCTTCAGCTGTGGCCGGTCAGCCTTTGATGAGGTATAGCAGGTGTTTTGTGTCCGTTTCCAGGGCGACGCTGACGATCCTTCGGGACGCCCGTCACAATACCTCATTTGTTATATTGTCCCCTCTAGAAGGGAATAATAATTTTTGTTTGTTTATCGGTGAAGTTTGTCTTTATTTTCATTTTGCTTGAATTTATGTACTGCTTCTTTCCTCCTTTGTCTTTCAGGAAGCAAGGCTTCCAGGCAGGCCGCTCATTGTGTGTGGCGGTGGGACTTTGTCGTGGAGTGCAGTGTGTTCACCCGTGATCCTGGTGTGTGTGCAGTGAAGATTTGTGCACTTGGTGGTAAATTTTATATTATATAGGAGATTCTTAAACTGGTTTGCCTGCGCTAGGTAAGCCTTGGTTCCTTTCTTTTGTTGTTTCCAAGTCCTAGTATGCACAGTCAACCGTCTTTTAGTCTTCTTAACTGGTGTTTGATTATTGTAAAATAAAATGGTATTTTTGGTATCCACGTCTCATGTCTGTCTCTGAAACTACGTTCCAATGTGCCCTTTGAAATTGTAGTTTATGAAGTTCCCTGTTTTCAGGGTGGCGTAGTCAAAATATTTTCCTACATCTTTCCGCCACACCTGCATTACTCTCACATCTCCTTGTGTAAAGTGTTCTGAATAGTTGAACGATGGACAGTGACTCTGTGGTATATTAGTGCACTTGTTATGCTAATGTTCTTATGCATATTTTTGACAAGAATATTACAGACTCCATCTGCAGTAAGATGATGTTGTAGGTCTTTGGTGCTGTGGGTTGACTCTGACTGATCTCACCAGTCGTAGCTTTTGTTTATCCAAGATCTTTCTTGGTCTGCCACTTTGAGCCTTAACTTGGACTGTGCCTGTGGTATTCCATTTCCTCAATATGTTCTTAACTGTAGAAACAGACAGCTGAAATCTCTGTGACCGCTTTCTGTATCCTTCCCCTAAACAGTGAATGTTACGTCCATAAATGTTTTTGTGGGAGTGCCTGTGTGTTTTTATTTCTCTCTCCCACTTGTTCTCTCTCCTTCCCCTATCAATTTCTTAGGCCAGTTCCTTGACTGCTGATTGGCACGCAAAGCTGTCAAGTGACGCAGCGCTGACCTATCTGCTGCTAGCAAAGTTTCCGCTGGCAGCTAAAAGGACGCTGAAAGGAATGAATGGAGAACTCTCGCTTTAGATTTTTCTGCGGTCATTCTACTAGTTTAATTTGTTGCTTCATGGCGTACTCTCTTTGATCTTTGATGAGCTTACGCTCTGTGACTCTTACTTTTTCCCCAAGAGGAAGGTGAATAGGGAAGATGTTGTGCGACTCGCATTGTGCAGCATTTAGGTAACTCTGTGTCTAGAAACCCCTGGTAAGAGGTGAACGCCACCCCTTTTTATGTTTGTTTTATTAGTTGAAAGTAGGGAAATGTACGGTGCTTGGCGCTGAAGATTTTATTTTTCTTTCGTTAGATAGATTAGAGGTTAAATGAGGTAGAATTAATTTTTGTTTATTTCTTTCCTTTGGCGTCACTAGCGTCCTCTTTCTCTTGGGTTGATTTTTGCTTAATAGTTTTTGTTTGTTTATTTGTTCTTGTTTTCCTAAATTGTAAACTTTAATAAATATTGGTTGACTCTTTAATAATTTTTGTAAATATATTTTGCAGTTACATGATTTTTTTTTTTTTCCCACCTTGTGAAATAAATCCCTTTCGTTTTCAGTTTGTCTTTGCATTGTTCCTCGCCACCTACATAACTTTACAAATCTACCACAATCTCAATGTTAACAGAGAACATTTTTTGTTTTCAGATCATTTGAGAGGGGCTTGTTTTGAGACCCCCATGTTGCTACTCTTCAGAAAATATTCAAAGAGGAGGGGAACTTACAATTGCTGCCCTTAAATACTCTTTCTCATAATTGGATTCACCTGTGTATAGAGGTCAGGGGTCACTGAGCTTACCAAGCCAATTTGAGTTCCAATGATTGGTTGTAAAGGTTGTGAATTCTATAAAATGACAACAGTGCCCAAATTTTTACACCTGCCTAATTTAGTTTAAACAATTATTGTACACTTTCTGTAAATCCTATAAACTTTGTTTCACTTCTCAAATCACTGTGTGTGTCTCCTATAAGATATTTTTAACTGATAGTATTATTTGTTTGGTTTAACCTTCTGAGGTCCAAGGTTATTTTGGGGCAGTTGAGATGTTTGGACATGCTCTCATATTTGTGCCTTTTTTTCAGCTACTTATATTATTGAACAACCTGTATTTTTCTTGTAATCAGCACAAACTGTGCTACAATAATATGTGACAAAAATGAATTTACATTTTTGCATTTTTTTTAGGAAAAACATATTATGCGTGGTAAATAGGTGAAAGTGATAGTTGTGAAAAGAACACTAGCTCAAATAAGGCCATTTAACTCAAACAATAGTCCTGGACAAGACTTTAGAGTAACCAGTGTATTAGGCTAGAAAATTTACTTCACAATGATATGAAAATCATTCCACTTTTTCAGAGAAAACTAAATCGTGTTTTAACTTTTAAAATGCATGTTTTGTGGCTGAAAAGCTCATATGTGAGGGGGTGTGAATGGTCATTAATATTTATTGAATCATACCTGAAAAGACAAAGACCCCTCCCCTGATGGGCCATTAGAAGCTGTTACAGAGGCAGGTAAGAAATAAATCATTTTTTAAATGATTTGTATTTTATTTAAAACAGTATAATTAAAATATACATAATGAAGGTCAAAGATAAATTGAGCACACTGATCTACAGAGATATGAACAGACTGAAATCCTAAAAAAGATTCTGTTCAACAAGTGAAACCTCTACATAATAACTGATATTTAAGTGTTTGCGGCTTCTTTTTAAGAAAAATAAATGCTTGTCTTACCAGAGAATATCATTCTAGTGATAGTAAATATCAGCACTTCTAGAGGTCATCAGGTTTAGGAGACAGGACTGTGATGCTGATCAATAAAAAACAAAAAAACACAACATCTGTGAGCATGCTAGTATCAGTATATGTACACACACACACAAATATTTCCTCATAAACCAGCACACACACACACACACACATCTACAGATAGGGGGGGGGCGTGGTCGCATTAAAAGATAATGAGGGAGACGCAAAAGACTGGACATTGCGCTGGTTTCATGTGAATTCATAGAATATTTGTTTTCGATTAGATTGTCTTAGTGTAATAGTAGACACATCAAGCTTTCTACAGATATAACTCTCATGTCGCTGTGTGGAGTTTTCGGTGAGTTTCAGTTTCATTTTAGTAACTCATTGGTCATTGAAGATCACACAGACCAACGCGGCAGAACGGCACCCTGTATGTTTTCTTTATTTTCGAAATACACAAAGTTGTGTTGTTATTATATGTGTATACAAATTAAAGTGCAAAAAAAAAAAATTATATTTATCTGATACATTTTTACAGCCGTCTAATTTAGGGGACGTTTCCGACATACGTTTTGAAAAAGAGTTTTCGAATTTGAAAGCATTGTCCTAAAATATGTGTAAAAATAAGATTTGTAACCAGAAACCTTTCAATTTACTGAAACACAGAGAAAGATATGGCCAAATTATGACTCAAAAGCACCCCCTAGGGGTCGAAAACGACCCTAACAGTTCATATTAAAAAGGTAAATTAATCATTTTCTTTATCATAAAAAAGACATCTAAAGGTGTGGTTCATTGCACACTTTTTTAAAGTTATTGTGTAAGTTCAATGCAAATGAAGATATAGTCTTAAAATTCTTGCAGTTTTATAGTTAAAAATGACTGATAAGACACTAAAGCGTGTTACTTCCAGGTCCAGCACGTCCAGAAGCTAGATGAATTCCGCCTACAGTAACACGCAACACAGGAGGTGTGGCCCTGCTGCACTGCTTCAGAGAAGAGGAAAACTAGGGGGTCAATAATAAAACAATCTGTTAAAATGTGTTGTTATTATTCTGTGTGAGAGCTGCATTGTTTGTCGGTCATGGCAAAAGTAAGGTGGGCAGGTTAACTTTCATCAGCTAAAGGACATTATAGATACTTCTAACTCTGTAATAATCTGTAATCTCTCATGACAACAATTACACAAAAACCATGTGCACTTACCAGCTGTGCCACTGAAAATGTGTATGAATGAATGTATTTTTGTATTGTTGTGACAACATTGTGATAATATAATATCCCCTACAAACAACACTTCCTATTCCATCAGTTAAAAGGGACCAGATTCCAGGAACCGACATAAACTTCGAAATATTTTAGGACCCACCCACCGTCTGGTTTGGTGTAGACCAGCGGTACTCAATCCTGGTCCAAACGTATGCACACTGCAAAGTGGACATCACCGAATATTCCGACATGATTCCATCATAATCAATCTTTATATTTAATGATGTAAAATGGCTACACTGTTTCTGGATTTTTAAAGCTTCATTTTTCATTTTCAACTGAGCAAAATATTGTTTATGTATTGTTATTTTACATCACTTTAAAAGTTACTTAATGTGTATTGCATGTATACAAATGAATGATGATGCACTGTAAGTGTGTAAGGAATTATTTGTAAATTTGTGTTATTGCCAGAAGTTTATTAACCTCATAGTTTTCACTTGTGCTTATATACTGGTTACAGAAGAATAAAACCAAATTATAGACTCTCTGCCTCACATTAAGGAAGCCAAGGGCTGGATTACGCATCCGTCTCGGCCTTGGATGTTACCGTGTGCCTGGTTTGACCACGTTGTGTTTTAATAAAGCTTTCTCTTGGATCTATCGTCATCTTGTTGAGTCCTTGTTACAGCCATCTTTTGTGCAAAAAAAAAATTTTGGTTTGTAAACTTTTAATGAATAATGTAATGAATTTAATGAAACTAACAACATAATTAGGAAGAATAAGTTAAGTAGTCAAATGAAATCAGCATCAACAATTCATGTTTGCATGGCCTTTTTGAATGGGTTATTTAAAAAAGTAATAGATTACACATTACTGATTACTTCTTGGAAATTGTAATTTGATTACATTACTGAGTACTGAATATAAAAATCAGATTAATAGTTACTTTAGTTTTAAGTTACTGTAGTGTATTTAGGTTTAATAAGTAAAAATGGCTGTTCTTTTAGTAATTTTAATGCTGACTGAAAAAATATTACGAAGGTAGGAAAACAGCAACTTGACTTGATTCAAACCATAACTAAAACTGAACATTATTAGTATAAACTTGCCTAACAGTGAAAAATGTATCTATACAGTGCTTTTTATACAACATTGCCGAGTGTAGGATTTATGCGTATTCTGGCCTAACTGCGTTTACCTGTGTGAGCAAACCTTAATAAAATAAAAATGGTTCTGATAACATTATAAAACACTATGGAGGAACATACAGTGCATATTTAAATGCTAAAAGCTGTTTATCAGTGCGCGCCACCGCACTCTAATCCTCACACAAAGAAGAAGCATGGCGGAAGGAGGAACGCTGCCGGCAATTTATCCCCCTTCAAAAAGGTTAAAGTCAGAGGTTTGGAAATGCAGAGGGATTGCTGATCGAAGACGGTTTTGTGTAAAACATGTGGACGGAAAGTGGCTGCCACACACACACCCACACCCACCTCTGAAAAACAGCAGCAAAGCTTGGCCACCCTGCTCAACAAAATCACCTCCACAAGGCAGCAGAGAGCAGAGGAGCAGGAGGGTGAAGGCAGCATGAAGTCAAAGACTGAAGCTGAGATCAAACTGTATCTTTCTCTGCCACTAATAAAATCAGAGGCAGATCCATTGCAGTGGTGGAGTTTGCATGCTGAAGAACTTCCTCATCTTGCTACCTTGGCTGAGAAGTTTCTCTGCATTCCTGCAACAAGTGTTCCTTCAGAGAGGGTATTTAGTGCCAGTGGACATATCCTCTCACCTCAGCGTTCAAAGCTCAAGCCAGAAAAAGTGAACATGCTCACATTTTTGCACTTTAATC
>JAUCNO010000710.1:551047-578537 GCA_032353835.1 Enteromius viviparus | reverse complement strand
TCGACTGTGAGATCGGTGGTCGAATCAGGCTCGGCATATCGATGCATCGAATCTTCGACTATTCGGGGACAGCCCTAATTCATACCACGATTTATTCCTGAAAATACATTTATATATTATTTAAGTTCAGTTTATTTTCACTTCAGTTTTATGTTTTGTTCAGTTTAATATTTTTATTTATTTCCAGTTGACAGTAGTCTCTGATAAAAGAAAAACCTCAACTCTGATGTGACAACAAAGCCAAACAAGAATTTTAAACAATTATCAGAGTTCTGTTCTCACTAAATATGCAAATAAGTACATATTTATTGAAATAATGAATTATTTGCATATTAAAACTTAACTTTATGAAAGTTGTTAATATTAACCTCCTGAAAACAAATGCGGTGACGAGTGGGCGGAGTCTAAGTGAGTGGGCGGAGCCTAAAGCCACATTCAGAAGAAGAACAGTAACTATGAAGATAACGATATTAACATCCTCAGCAGCGGATGAGATCATCTGTTTGTTCTCAGCTCATACTCGTCTGTCGCTTTGAATTCTCCAGCTCATTATTTTTCAAAATTTAAAACAAAAACATCCACAAACACTAATTCGTACACAAACCAAACTGTTGATGAGAACATTTTATTGTTGCATCATGCATCACTTTGAAATAAAGCTTGGAAGTTTGCTCTGTGTGCTGTCAGTAAATTCTCTGAATAAATTATGATATAATATTTTTATATCACTTTATATGGACATCTTTCTCTCACTATGTAGATATTTTTGCACCCTCATATTTCAAACAGTTGTGTCTCAGACAGATATTGTCCTCTCCTAACCATCCACACCACTGGAGAGATGATGTATTCAGCGTTCAGCTTTCGACCCTGACAGAGCCGTCTATGCTGGCTGTGCACAGAGACTAGAAAGAGAGGCAAGAACAGTCTGCTGCTGACCACTCACAACCTTTAAGATAGTCAGCTTTTCTTATTAAAAGAAGCTGCTACTTACTATTCAGACGGGAGTTATGAGCAGTGAAGGGGTGTTTCTCCGATCACGAATGCAGACATGGTGTTATGATTACGAGGCGTGATGCAACACCACGTGTAAAAACACAGAACTAAGTCATGTCTCCACTGGATCAACATAATGCCTGCTTTGTAATGCGTTTTATTGTTTTGGTGTCATAGCGCCGGGACGCAGCATCACGTTATGGTAAGGGGCGGAACATTTCTATCAAACGCTTGAGGTATTCATTCTGCCAATCACAGCACAATGGATAGACCACACCTCACTTTTTTGGAACAATGAGCTTTGCACAAATTGATCAGTTTTAGGAGGCGGGGCTTACAGGAGAAACAATAGCGTGCAATATGTGGAAAATAAAGTGTTTTTTGAAACTTTGAAACCACATTACATTACACCAAAATAATGTCAATACTACTGAAGATCATTGCTCTGCTGAGGAATACTGAAAGCTCCTCAAAAGATCCTGATGATGAGATTCTTCTAGAAAATGATTGGTGGAGAATCAAGTAAAGCTGAGCTGCTTCAGTCCAGTAAAAGTTCATCTGAAGATATGACCAAAGTTTTTCTGAAGCTTACTTGAGAAGAATCAGTCCAGATTTGATACAAGCTATCTAAAAAATTACACTAAAAGAGCTTTGACTGGATAAAAACACTCTAAACTATCAGTCAGAGCCAGAAGACACGAGGAGATTGAGAGTGGCAGCAAAGTTTCATGCTTCTTGAGGGTTTCAGTACCTGTTGCTGTTTTTTTGCTGGTTTTCTACCTTTAATCTGCATCACAGTGGAGTACGTCACTTCATCCTTCAAACGCAAATGTCATTTTTATTTGTATTTCATTCATGAATAGTGTATTATAATCTGATCATGAACAGTTCACCTCATCATTTGCTCTCTGGGTGTCTCGGCTTCCTTTGCTTCCTTCTTTAGCTGTAAGATTAGAGTGATCTCAGTTGAACACAAACTTCTAGCATTGCTTTTCTACTATTCTTTTTAATTACAGTGCACCATTTACGATTGTTAGTCATGTGTGTGTTCGTACCTCTTCTACGTTTCCACCAGACACATCCAGCCACCAGCAGTAGAACCAGACAGAGCAGAAATATCAGATAGTATTGATAATCGTCAGACTTTATAACAGCAGAATCTGAGAACACACACACAAACAATATTATTTCCCGTCAGAAAGTCACTATGACGTTACAGTGCGTCATTGACTGACGTAAATGGGTTCCCATCTGGGAGACCAATCGACTCTTATCTTTGGAGAACGCCAATGGAAATTGGCCAGTGAGTTTTGCAGCATCTCGTTTGATGCTCCGGAAGGAGATGAGATGTCTCTCGCTGAGTCAGCTTCAGCTTAGGAGGAAACTGAGCAGCCCCCTGCCGTGGTGGCTGCCCAGAAAGAATCCACCACTGAGCGGGAGGCCATGTTCCTCCGGGCTGCTGAAAGATGTCCCCTGAGCGCTCAAGGCGGGACGATTGGGTCTAAGCTCCGCGCGTGACTCTCTGTTGGCCCTGACAGTAGGCTGATGCAGGAGCCACATGTGTCGACTAGCGTCACTCCCTGGGCCTGAGACAGGTTGCCTAGAGATTAAGGAAATTGCTCTTTGGGGGACCTCAACACCTGTGCCCCTAGCCTCAGGGGAGGGCTGAGTGTTTTCTCTCTCTGTCGCCACTGACCCATGGGCCAACAGTACCCATCCAGTAACAAAAAAAAACAATTTTCAAAATCTCTGGTCCCCTATCGCCATGTTCAGGTTGTGAGCGACGCCCTGCTTCCTCACATTCAGGTTCATGGTGTAATTTCACCACCAGGGGAAGGGGAAGAGCAGGTGTGTACTGTTCACAGCAGCCCATCTTGCCTCCCAGATGCTTCGCTTTTGGGGCCCAGCCACCTCTCTGCTCCTGGCTGCCCCACCGTGGATACATCAGTGACAGCTCCGTTGATCTCACTTGTTCACAGACTAAGGGGCTGCCTAGCTCTTCCCAGTCCGACTCGCTGGTTGATCAGGAAGGTCCAACTCGGCTAAGTGATTAAGTTCGCCAGCTGCCCACCAGGTTCACAGGCGTTCATTTCACCGCCGTTCATTCGGAGATGGATGCCTCTGTCCTGCGTGTGGAGATACACATGTGTACACAGAACAGGTTCAGTTGTTAAATCATGGTAACGTGTGATTTGTGTCATCGCAACATTCTGTAACTCACACTGTGTGTTTAAAAAAAGGATGTTATAGTCCTCTGCTTTTTTCTAGGGTGCATTTTACCCCAGACAGCCTAGTTGGTGAACGAATGAAAATTCACAAGAGTGACAAGATTTGAAGCTCATGGCAAGAGATTCGCGCTGTGATTGGCTAGACGTTCGTTGACTCAAATCTAATGAACAAATAAGAGAATACGGGCAGAAATATTGGCCCTAGGTCAAAAAAAGTGCGGGGGACAGAATCACCTGTTTCTAAAAGTGAGGGGGACGTGTCCCCCCCGGTTGGTACGCCCCTGGGTGCCATCACCCTGGCATACCAGGGCCAGGCTGAGAGCCTATTACACACAATGGGCGTTGGCGCAGCACCTCTCTAGCAGACATTTGCAGAGCTGCGTGTTGGGCGATACCCAATACCTTTTCCAGATTTTTCGCCAGATTCTTCGCGTGGATCCCGTGGCCTCCTGTGTTTCATCAGGTAATTCCCGGAGGCCTGGGCAGGTGTTGGCTTGCAGCGCCATTCCTACGGCGATATTCCAGTGTTTCCAACAGGTTACATCTGGCTCCTCCGTTGCCCCACAGTTTGAACTTAGCGGAGTAGTTTGAACTGTGCCTGGTGGAGGGCTTCCTTCACCCTCCTCGGGCCTGGCATTCTTCGTCCACGTTTTTTTCCCACCATGACATCATAGTGACTGACTGAAAGGGAACGTATGTAACAGAGACGTTATGTCCCTCTTGCCACAAGGTCAGACTGCACTGGGAAGTCAGTTGCGATCGACTCCTCAGCAGAAACCTAATGGTGGTTGGCACACGGCCATGGCACACGGAGTGGCTTGGCATGCAAAAAACACTGGCCAATTCCCATTGGTGTTTTCTCCAAAGATCAGAGTCGATTGATCTCCATGACGTCAGTCAATGACGTAACATCTCCATTCCCTCCTTCAGGGAACGAGGGTTACATACGTAACCGAGACATTCACAATCGTGAATGTCCTCATTTAAACTAACAGTGCTTTAGTGTCTTAAAGGAACACTGTCAAGCATAAAATATCACTGAAATCATCTGAAGCTAATCTGAGGTGTTTTACGTGTAAGAGTGAGAGTGACTCTGGATTGTCTGGCGTTGACTGAACACACATACAGTCCTCCGTCAGTCTCGGTCAGGTTTGAGATCTGTAAGGAGAGATTATGAGGAGAATCTCTGATCATCTGGAATCGTCCGTTGATCTCCTCTGCGTCTGAAACCAGTGTTTTATTCACAGCAGCTCTCTTCCATTCAAAGCTCTGTGGTCTGGTTTTGGGATCTTCACAGGAACATGGAAGAATCACGGTTTCTCCTGCAGATGAGCTCTTGGTGATGTGATGTTGGGATAAAACACAGCCTGCAAGACAACAGAGACACATTATATCTGAATGTCATCTGAACATTTTTAAAGAGTTATTTTTGGTTATGTGACTATTAAGGGAATGTGCCATTAAAAATCTGTTGTTTTAAGTAAAAACTTAAAAAACTGTGACCTAGAAAATAAATGCTTACATGAACCAAACAAAGGGAAGACATGGGATAATTAACAAGACACCAGGTGAACAAAATGACTAATAAAAGAGACTAGGGAAAACTGGGTCACGGGGAAGACTGAAAACAACAGACATATGACAGTTCGCCCCCTCCTAGAAAGACTCATCGCTGCACCTTAACAAAGTGCATCTGAGGAGGGCATGGAGCAGGAGAGGAGCAGACACAAAAACAAAGTCCATGGGGGAGTGGAGGGTGGAAGGAGCCATGGGGAAGCCGAAAAGGTCCCAGGGCAGAGTCGAAGAAGGGAGGAGCCATGGTGGAGTTTTGACAGACAAAAGATGAAGTCTGAGCCGCTGGTGGTGCCAGGCTGACACTGAGGATCTGGAGGACCAAGGCAGAGCTGAAGGCTCAGGTGACCATGGCAGAGATGGTGATCCAGAAGACAGAGTGACTGAGGATGAAGGTGGAGCTGAAGGGAAGGAACTGCAGGAAAGAGCCAGAGGGACGGAGTGATGTGGTGAAGGAATAGAGTCCTGGGGCGGCAGATGGTCGATGGACTGACCAAGATTGAATCAGAGAGACAAGGGAGTCTGGTGGAGTCAGTGAGATGATAGGCCACAGTGGAGTCAAGTGTGACCGGGGTAATGACCCTGTAAAAACCCTGTGTGGTCCTTCTGCTCCAGGCATAGCAGGGCTACTGCAGTCCATGTTGAACCGCGAGTGGGGGGAAACAAAAAATGGTGCAAAAATCTGTAGTGGTCTTTTCTTCTGTCATGGGTTGGTGAGGTACAAATGAACAAGGACAAAAGAGATCAACAAAAAGGTATTTTAATAAAAAAAAATCTGGGTGACAGGCACATAAACCAACTAAGGTAGAACTTATGGCTTATAAACATGAACCAAACAAAAGGAACTAATGGCATAACTAAAGGGGTGATTTCAAGTTTTCCTTTCTCTTTGGAGTGTTACAAGCTGTTAGAGCAAAAGAAAGAGATATTCTTTATAAAAGTTACACATTAAAAGTCATTATTTTCATAAAACCATGCAAATGTTTGAAGGCGGAGCTATGATTCTGTCTGTAGTGTTGCTGCGGGCGCCATGTTCTGGAGACGCTGTGTGTCATTGTGAAAGTCAAACTACTTTGTTTGTGCTTCCAAAAGAGGACACAAGTGTTACGTTGTGTTTCCAACACTTTTCCAGAACAGCTGAACACACATATTAGTGTGTTCAGCACATTTACGGAGACTGGAGTGAACACTGGACCAAATGTTCTATTAACGTTAGTGGAAGAATGTTCGTTCCTAAAAGTGAGAGAGCCTTGCTTCACAAATACGAATAATAAGCTGCAAAACATCACTTGTGTATGTGATCATTTATTATTTCTGTACCTGTAACTGTGATCGTGAAGCTCTTGTGTTGTTTATTACTCCAGCAGGAATACAGTCCTTCATCTTTCTCAGTCAGGTTAGAAATCTGCAGAGAGAGGTTTCCTGAACTTACATTAAACATGTGAAATCTGCCCTGATAGAGTCGATGGAGTTCATCAGGGTTGATGTTCTGGTTTATTTCTCTGGAGTTTGGTAATTTCCATCTGAACTTTGAATCTGGTTTATGACGAAAAGTACATTCGATCAAGCAGGACAGAAACACAGATTCCCCTGAATATCTGCTGATCACTGATCCTTCATTCCCTGACATTAAGCAACCTGCAGACACAAAAAAGAACCATATATCTGATTAAATATATGATCATAATATACTATATATGATATTACAACACCATAACATTTATACATTTACAATATACATTTTTTGGTTTTTAAACTTATACAGATTAAAGTGTAAAGATTAAAGTGTCTTATGCTTGGTTTGTATTATTATGAAATCAAACACTACTCACCTTCAACAAATAGATGAACAAGGCTCTTTTTGTCCTTTGTTTTACAACAGTATGTTCCTGTATCATCTGCAGTCAGTCGAGTGATAGACAGCGAGAGATTCCTGTGAATCTGGACTCTATCTTTGTACCTCTGACCTTTAACATTGTCCAGTGGAAGCACAGAGTACTCAAGAGCGTGTGTCTGAGGATCACAGATCCACCACTGGACCTCTGTTTGCTGTGAGGTTATATCTCTGCAGGACAGAAGCACAGACTCTCCTGGAGAACAGCTGATGTGCGCTAACTGTCCTGTGCAGCCTACAATACACAAAAACACACACATTATATCCTAGATCAAAATACTTACTCAAGAAGCCAAATATGTTACGTTAAATTATCCTAAATATGAATAAAAATTAAATGAGTTTATGCTTAAAACACATTTTTAAGTCAATTGACTTAAACAGACTACATGAACTAACTCTTTAGATTATCTGCAGGTTTAATGAAGATAAATGTAAGGCTTTTTAAAACAAGTGAAGAAAATATAAGTATGATGTTCTCTAAATGTAAAAAAAAATATCTATTTCATTCAAAGGGAAAAAGGTTTTTACACCCACTGACTGATATCTGCCTTTGTTTTAACTGTTAAACTCTGCAGGAAGTGACATTCAAATTATATGTTTTAACCCTTGAATTTTTAACCCTTTGCATGCACCAATAACCCCACATGTGGTACCATTTGAAAGCTTTGAATATCTATTTTATGAATCTGATCTTCTAAATTTGTATATTTATTTTACTGTAACAAAGTTATTTACACGTAAAGTACACCATGTACACCCAAAATATTTGGCCATTTTCTAAATATTGTATATATTCCCATTGGCCAAATCAAATATTTCACATTTAACAATTCAGTAATCTACACACATAAACCTAACATGAATTGTTATTGTATTAGATTGATACACTCCACATTCCAGCAGAAAATCAATAGAAAGATCAACAAAAATAGCAGAAGTGACACAGAAACAGAACTCTCTGTCTACTGTAAATCATACTGCCGGTCAGTCGTACCTGCTGTGAACTGAAGTCCAGAGCCGAGCAGAAAAACACACAAGAACATCACGTCTGAAGAAATACATTTCTTCATCTCGCTCAGTCTCTTCTTCCTGTGATGGACATCTGTAAAAAAGAGAAGTATATGAAGGAGTTCTCTATTTCTATTACACCACATCCTTAAAAGTTCTGCCTCTCTTTTCAAAATGCTGACCGGAGAAAAAAAATCGCTAAAAAATAGCAGTGATTTTAACGGTAAATAAAACGTGAAAATGCTACAGTAAAAAAAAACTTAAATGGTTAATGGTAAATTCCTGTTAAATTTACAGGGAAACACCGTAAACTCACATTTCCCGCATTGCATTTTAAATTTTGTTTAAATTTGATGCTTTTTTCTTTGAAATAACTGTTTCTTCTAGTTGTTTGGTATTAGTTATGTTTATTAGGGTTGTTTGTTACATGTAATGTTGTTAAATTAATATTTATTGCACATGTCAGTTTAATAATTCTTACCATGATGGTGTTTACTGAGCACCTTCTATATATGTTACTGTTTAAAAGCTACTTATAAAGAGCTTTGATTTATCGTGACTTTCTTATCACCGCCTTGCGTCTGGTAGGTATCAATGTATTTCAAAGGTACAAAATAGATTTCACTACTTTAAAATAGGTTGGTATATTAACATTATATCAGTATAGTATTACACTTTATTATTAGAAATTATGGTATTTAACTGTAAATTTAACATTACCGTATTTATCACCGTTTTATTCTATCAACAACAGTTGCCGTTTTTTTACCGTAGATTTTACGTCTTTTGTTTTACAGTGCAGGGCTGTACTTTACCAGTGCTACAGAGATTATTTTAGCGCAGATCACACACAAAAATAAACACCTGATAGCATCTCTAACAATTAACACAATAGTGCAGTTCATCACTTAAACAGGCACACATTTTTATTTGCAGTGACAGTGATTTCACAGAGCTGTAATAAGATCCAACGCAAATAAGTAAAAATAATTGGCCAACAGATAAAACCTTTATTTGGTTGCTTTGCAGAGTTAGATATGACTGTGCAGCTTTAACACAACACTTTCAATGCTTATGACAAAGATGCAAACAATCTGAGATTGCTACAAGTATATTCCCTTTAGTTATCAAATAATGTGTTTTGTGTTTGTACACAATCAATCTTGAGAATAACTGTGTGTTTAGGTCTAATCCATCAGGTCACAATCATAGTTTGGTTTCAGTGTCTGTAGCAGCTGCTCCATCTGTGCAGACATTTACCAGACTATTGGTGACATCTCTTCCTGTCATGTGATCATGCCAGGTGTTTATAATACATGCCAAATATATGCATGTGGGAAACTTCTACTGATCTATTTTATGTAATGTGATACTCTGGATCTCTCCCTAGAATGATTTTATTTAAACAAACTTTCACAAAACAGTCTTTTTGTACACTGCACACCCTCCTGTTCTGAAAAAGCTGATCAGCTCTATACAGCAGATGGCACTCATTTCACACGGAGGAAATAACTAGATTTTAAACAATACAGCTGATCCTTTTAGACTCACCTGCATGAACTCACAAGCACATCACATTTATTTGAAGTTTTGTACTTATAATGTTGTGAGAAAGGGTACGCGATACCTCACAAACAACTTAATACAACACATACATCTGGAGATATTTCATTGTTTAAAACATATATGTCAAATAGGCCTATGTAGGCTATTTATATCCATGCAAATGTGAAATTATTGCCCTATACCAGTACGTCATTTATAAGGCAATACATCATTTTTTCAACCTGTAGCCTTTAGGGGCCGCTGGCCATGTTAATCCGGCCCTGTATATTATAATATGTTTATGATACATTTTCATATGGTTTTAGTAGCAGTTGATTTAAGTTATATATTTTGCATAGGGTATAAAAATTATTTTTGTGCAACTCTATTGTATGTTTTTACTAATAGGCCTACTTTTCTAAATACATGTCTATCTTATATATTTTCATTATGGTTATTTGATATTTAGCCAATATTTGCGCATAGCATCTTTGAACCACAGCAGTTAGGCTCCATAATAGCAAGTACAATTATAATATAGCCACGTTTTATGGATACGTTTCATAAACAATATTATATTTTCATTCCATACAATAAACGTGTGATGCTTTCAGTCGCAGCTGATCTGCGGTCTCACCCTCTTCAGCTGTTGCTAGGAGAAAGGCTCGTCAGCTCTGATTGGTCCGCATCCTTCCCCCTGCAGCCAATCAGCGTAAGAGCCGATAAACGTTCCTGGCGTTATGTCTGCATCCTCGCTCCGTCTGTTGTAAAAATGAAATTATGTATTTGAGTATAATACAAAGGTAAGCATCAGAGCTTTTACCGTGTGGTTCGTTTGGTCGGTGAGATATCACCTCTCGTTTGTGATGCGGGAGCTGAATCTGGCGGAAATGGCGGACGGAGAGAGACAGTCGGTGCAGAATCCGAAGAAATGAGCGAATCAGAACGCACAGCGACTTCATTACATTGCTACAATAACACGGTTGGTGCATTTAACGTTATATCATCGATGCAACTGCGTGCTGATTATTATTGATGCGGGCGCGTAAAGCATCACTAAACTAAAGCTTAACGCTAGAATGCATAACCTATTACTATATCCAATGCATCTGATCGGGCCTGTTTAATCGTTTTCGCATGCAAACAGAAACATTTGTTGCTTTTATTATCAAAGTTTGAGTAAGTGCATTGGTGTAATGCAGAATAACGTTTATATTCAGCCTTTTTCTTGCAGGTCCAAAACAGCTTTCATGTATTACACATAGAACACATAATTTGTCGCATGCATCTCTCGGACGCTGAGGAGAAATGTTAATATGAACTATGGTTAATGATCTTTGTTGTCGTTTGTAGATGATCCTGACAGCATATATGGACACCTGTGTCCTTCACCAGGTAAAGGAACTAACAAGCCTAACACATGTGTTAGATTGACACGTTTATGTTCTTTTTAGTGTCTTTGAGCTACTAGTATTTTTTTTAGTTTTCATTTCAGTTTTAGTTAAAGTTGGAGTAATGTGATTGGTAACACTTTTACAATAATGTCACATTAGTTAACAGTTATGCATTAGCTAACACTAACAATAAGCACGACATTTGTTAATCTTTAATGTTAAAAATACCAAGTACAATTTAGGTTTTAATAATGCATTGGTAAATATTGAAATGAACATGCTTTAGAAGCATTTTTCCTTGTTAGATTACGTTGTAGTTGTATAGTTAATCTTTAAAAATGGAAAGTTTTAAGTTCTAGTTATTTTACAACAATCTAGGCTATAAAAATGAGAACTATAAAAAATGTTGTCTAGATTAAAAGAATGATAAAGAAACAAATCTTGTCTTTTAATACTTTATTCCAGCTTTTTAAGGTTTTAGTTTAGTTTCATATCATAACTGTGTTACATTAATATCTGTAACTGAAATCACGATCAAATTATAAATAATAGAATAGAATAGATTATAATTGTAATGTAATATTATATTTGGCTCTAGACAAAGAATGTCTACTACTTTTTGTCCAATCAAAAAGTGTCTAGAATCCAAAGATGACACCTGTTTTTATTTTACAGTTTCTGGTTCACAAACTGCACCAAACAAACAAACATTGGATTAGGCCTGCACCACAATAAGTGAACTAGTAGACTTTCCTGTTGTGAATACACCCAAAGATCCCTTGATTTCCGTGAAATGTTAACACAATTCAGCCCTCATCACCCAAAACCTGCCTCGTCTTTTGTAAAGTCCTGCGTCTGAAATGGTTTTCAAAAGTAAATCCACCACTTCTGAGGTCGATGCACCTGAGCCATTCTCTGCAGACTTATTTAAATATTGCACAAGAAACAGTTTTGATCGGTTATCCAGTTAGAGAAGTCAGTTGATGTTGCTATGCGTCCTGATTGATTTGTTTGATTGGATCACGGTGATCTGACCAGGTTTAAACGCAGCTTTAATGCCAAGTCTAAATGCAGCCATTTATAATTGGAACAGGAAAATGTATTAAAGTACATGATGTCTGATTTTAACAATCTAAAGGTCGTGTTTTCCATGAAAACTCTTATGATCTGCTCCTGAAAGGCTGAAGCAGCGTGGCCTTAGCAGCAGTTCTGGAGGAAGAGGAGCAGAGAGTGTTTCGGTGGCGCCACGCCCTGCTGCAGGGCATGGAGTACCACAGTTCAGGGACGCTGCCGCTCCTGGGCAGCCCACGCTACTGTCCCGGGACCAACAGCGCCAGTGGCTACCTCTGTCAGACCGGCCACTGCTGCCAGGAGACAGGCTGCTGCACCTACTACTATGAGCTGTGGTGTGAGTCCAGTAGTTTACGCTGCATTTATCACCCTGAAGCACAACACAGTAGCACAGGTATATTTGTAGCAGCAGCCAAGTTAGGATTAGGGTTGGGTACCGAAACCCGGTACCAGTATGGCACCGATAATTGAGTATCCGGTATGTACCGAACCAAATCAAAACACAGATTTTATTTATTCATTTATTATTGATTTTTGTCTTTATTTAATTTAATTTAATTTATTTTTCATAGAGTAAATCTTTTTCAGATACTTCATCGATAGACTTTTTAAACCTTTCATGCAATTTCATGATAAATCATTCAAGTGAACAGCTGTACAGTTTTATATTTATTTGCGTATTGAAATGAATAGTTCTGCATCCCTCTGTGCTGTTTTATTTGTTCTGTTAGGAAGATAACTGAGCCTTTAAATCTCCTTTGTAATAGATATGATTATAAATCAAGAACAAGGCATTTACAGCTGTATTTATAAACCGCTTACTAATGACTATTAATGCTGGAACAATGCTTTATGAAGGATGAATCGACTGTTTATTAATGCTTAACTAATGATTCAAAGTGTGCAGTTATTATAAGGTGTTACCATTTATATTTTTTAAGTATCGATTCAGGCACCGGAACCGTTTTAAAAGTATTGATTTGGCACCGTTATCGAAAAAACCCTAAATGATACCCAACCCTAGTTAGGATCATGTTCCATTAAGATATTTTGTAAATTTCCCACCACAAATATATCAAAACATAATGTTTGATTAGTAATATGCATTGCTAAGAACTTTGTTTGGACAAATAAATTTTTTGCACATATTTTGCATATTCAAATAGTTGCATCTCTTTCAAATATTGCTATATACTAGCTATCCACACATCAATGGAAAGCTTTTTATCATCAGCTTTCAGATACACACACTCTTAATACTAATATTACTTATAATACTCCTTAAAAATGCAAATTACAGTATGTAATTTACTCAACCTCGATCCAAACCTGTTTGATTTACTTTCTTCTGTCAAACATTGTTCCTTTAGGACAAGGCAATTCCTTAATAAATTTGTATATCATAATAAATCTGAATAATAATTAATAGCTTTATAATTAATGGTTTATTGTTATGATTTTGTTAACATATTAGAGTTAAAGGTTTTTATAGAGTGAATTCTGGATTGCTCCATAAATCAAAACATGGTGTCAACAGTGTGCAAACGCTGTGTCAAAACATTTTTAGGAATAATATGTAATTTAAATCAATGTGAATGATATATTAACAAACCCCTCAGTAAACACCTTGAGAAGTTTGTTAGGAATAATACTGTAAAATTTTGTGTATGTAAATTTGGCTGAAGTGGAGAAAAAACTATTTTTGTGAAAATCATGCTTATGTTATGCATAACTTATCTATGCAAATACACAAAGTGCAATAATAAAGTCAAGTAAATGATATATGAACAAACTCCTCAGTAAAAACCTTCAGTATATAGAGAGGAATAAAACTGTAAGTTTTTAGGTTTGTAAGCGCTGCTGAAGAGGAGGAAAAACTCTTTAAAGCAATGTAGTGTAATTGAAAATTACAGATGCACAAAAATAAAGTGTTCTAAAATAAACACTTACATGTGTATTTAGGATGCGTTTTCTCTCAGCTAAGAAAGAAGCCATATTATTGAAGAGAATGTGAATTTTTCTGCTTTTGTAGTCACACCTACGCACCTGTCAATCAAGCATTGTGCTCAATTGCTGGTTTAAAAGAAATCATTTTAATATCTCAACATTATTTATAAAGTACTTTTAAAGGTTGGCCAAAGGACTGCATAAAAAAAACACATTAAAAAACACATTAATCATCATCTTCAAAATGAGTAACTTACTTAGTTTTACTAATGTTTCAAAAAGTAAAACAAAAAATGTCTGCATTATGTGTGCAGAATATCTCAAAACGTATTCAGTTTATGCATGTCAACTATACAGGTATGCTTGACTATAGTTAGCATTCTGCATTGTGTCTGGTGTGTGTTTCAGGGTTTTGGCTGCTGTGGAGCGTCCTCATCCTGTTCAGCTGCTGCTGTGCGTATCGTCACAGGCAGGCAAAGCAGCGCGTCCAGCAGCAGCAGAGACAGAGAGAGATCAACCTCATGGCCTATCATGGAGCCTGCAGTTACCCATCCTCCATGTTTGACCTCAGTAAGAACAATTTTCATTGACGCTAACATAAGCACAATACTAGAACGTCTTGTTTAGTCAAATTCAAAATTCACGTCTTGTTTTGCAGGTCAAAAGCGACCTGTTTTTTTGTTTTTGTTTTTTTAATAAAACAAACTGAATCAAAATTGGCATACATTAGAATGCTATATTTGTGAAAAAAAGCTTAGAATGGCTTATTCATATTAATTTATTTTAGAAACTGTTATCCAAAGCTATTTACAAATGAGGTTGATCACAAGCCAAAATATTTATTATTTCGTACATTTTCAAGGACACAATGCCAAGTTTATCATAAGCTAAAAAAGCTTCTTTTCTGAAATGCAGAGACAGATAAATAATAAATAAATAATACAAAAAATGTAATAAACAGAAGCTAGTTATATTATAATAAATGTATTTTGTACATTTACCCACAAAGTAAAATGTAAATCAATGTTCTTAAAAAGACAGTGTTCATTAAAATAGAACACAATTTAAATCCATTTTTATATTTAAAAAATCAAAAATCAAAAACTTTAAGTTTACTACTGTAGCAGAATTGGTCTAAATTGTTAGACAAACACTAATTAAATCAGACCATTTTAGTAGTGCCCACTGGAAACTCTTGAAGTCTAAATGAAAACAAACACAAACTTACATTAATCTTGAGGTCTCATTGGCAGGTTTCCTCGCCTCACTCAAACTGCCATCCTATGAGGAAGTAGCAGCCCAGCCCAGCACCCCGCCCCCTCCTTACAGCTCTGTTGCCTACCCACGAGGCTCCGCCCACCCTGGCCCGAGTCACATGCTGTCATCGCAGAGCTCTGACAACTACACCAGCTGCTCCTGTGACTCCTGCTGTCCGTCATCGCCCTGTAGCTCCTCCCCTTCTTCGGCCCAGCTAACAGATGAAACTGATACTAGCCACGCCTCCACGCCCTCCCTTAGCGAGCCTGGCCACACCCATTCAGCGGTTATGCACACAGAGTGCGTCCCAAGACTCCCAATCAGCGAAGGCAGCCAATCGCCAACACGAAGCACAGTCGAGGCCATGGAGGAGGAGCTTCCGAGCCCCGCCCCTTTGGATTCTAATGGGACCAACAAGCCGGTGAAAAACATCACTAGTAGCACAGATAACGTTACTGAAATAGCAGACACATCCCAAACTATTAGTACTAACAATATCTGTGATGCAAACGGCGCCAATAACATTAACTGTCCGAATTCAAAGAATATCACCAGCCTTTGTCATCCGACTGCACCATCCTCCTCATCGTCTCTCCAGCTCTTCTCCATGTCTGACCCGCTTGGCGCTTGTCCCGAGCAGCAGAGCAGTGCAGCTGAGAGGGAAGAGCCTGCACAGGCCCCGGTCCCTCAGTCTCCACCCAGAACCGCTCTCTTTTCTCCCTGCATTGAAACAGAGCGTCGTGATTCCGCTGTGAGCGATCTGGACGTGGATCAAACGCACTTCCAGCAGCGACGATTGACTGGCGACTCTGGCATCGAGGTCTGCCGCTGCCGCATTGAACGTGAAGAGGAGGAAGACGAAGAAGAAGAAGAAGAAGAAAGAGGACACTTACCGGCAGAGTTGGCCAATGGAACAGAAGATGCTCTTCATGATAGTCCAGACTGTTCCGCCAGAGCCAGACCGGATGGGGGCGGGAAAGAGGCGTGGCCGGTCTCAACTGTGGCCCCGCCCACTGATACATGTGTCATTGCTATGGAAACTGACTGAGAAACCTTGTACAGAGTGATGTTAGAGACATATGATTCTACATCCTCATCTTTGGTTGTAAGGGTCAAACACTACCAAAAGTTTAGAATTGTTCAGATTTTTTATGTTTTTGAAAAAATTCCTTCCGCTCACTAAGGTTGCGTACATTTGATCAAAAATACAGCAAAATGTGAAAAATTATTAGAATGTAAAACAGCTGTTTTCTGTGTGAATCTGTGTTAAAGTGTATTTTATTTCTGTGATGTTCAGCTGTATTTTCAGCATCGTTACTCCAGTCTTCAGTGTCACATGATCTTCACAAATCATTCTAATATACTGATTTGCTTGAGAAACAATTATGATTATTATCAAGTATGTTTTTTGAGAAAACTGACGTTAATATTCAGAATTATTTAAGTTAAATAATCATAGGGAAAACCCTAAATTAACATATTATTTATTATTATTTGTATTTAGTTTATTTATTTAAGGACATTAAATTATTTAAAAGGGCCATTAAAGGCATTTATAATGTTACCAAAGATTTCTATTTCAAGTTAATGCTGTTCTTTTGTACTTTCTATTATCTGTGAATCCTGAAAAATAAAACGTGTGTAAAACGACTGTGTTCAACACTGATAAAAATCAGAAATGTTTGTTGAACGATCATGAGTAATGATGCTGAAAATACAGCTGAACATCACCGAAATATATTACAGTTAAACACATATTCACAGAGAAAACAGAATTTTTATTCTAAATAATTTCCCCACAATTTTTACTGTATTTTTGATCACATAAATCTGCTCTGGTGAGCAGAAGAGACTCTTTCAGAGACTCTTTGGGCTGGTAGTGTGTATTTGTGTGGGTCACAGATCACAGATTCCCAAACCAGACAAAAGTTGGACTTTGATTTGACCCATCATGAGAAGGGAAAAGAAAAAAAAATCATTTTATCTTTTTACATTTTTAGTTATTTTTGCATTAAAACGTAGAATAATTTTTTTTAAGTTTAAATTAAAAATGCAACATTTTTGTTTGGCTTTTGGACATTCGTAGTGAAAGGTTCTTCGTCGTGATGTGAACTCTAGGGTGGAGCGAACTGAAGATAGAGGAGCACAACAAACCATGAAGACGTTCTTACGCTCTCTCTGACGGTCCGGCTGCTTCTTTTGCTCATTAGTTTTACACAGTTTAACACAGTTGTGAAAACACCCTTACCATGGAATTCTGGGTAATGCAGAAGATGAAAAGCAGGCCGTCGGGAGGTTTTTGCATTGCCCAGTGTTCCTCGACACCAGCTCAGCCAAACAGATGCTGCATCACAACCACTGGAGAAGAATCGAGACGCACCTCAGGACTTCTGCCGCGGTTCAACATTCGTTTACGTCTTTATGTCAGACGCTGATACGCCATCGTTCTTTTACAAACATGCAGGCGGGGGAATCTCATCAGGTCTGTCCAGATCACGCTTCACTCCAAAATCCAACAAAAGACATGAACATGACTTATTTTTTTCATTTTAACGTTACTTTCATGACTACTAAGCACATTTAACCCTTTCAATTTAATTTTTTCTTTTTTTTTTTATATGAACATTGGATTATATATGCAAATCCTAAAAATATTTGTTACATTGCCATTCATTTATACAGATTGAAGTGTAAAAAGTCTTTGTATTAATAGAATGAGAATTTAGAGATTTAGATGAACATTGAATCTACACAGTAAAACACACACACACATATATATAAATATATTAAAATGAAAGAAAACAAAAAAGTGAAGTATAACAATGGCCATTTGAGAAGAAAATGTGCTGAATTATTATTAAAAAAATTACACTTTAATTATAACCAATTTAAGAAAATTAAGAAAACATTAAAATATGTACAGAAGAACTAAAATAATGATCTTTTGAGATGAAAATGTGCTTAATTATCATGAAAACAATCAATAAAATGTTACTTTATTTATATATATATATATATATAGTAGTGCTGTTAATCATATCCAAAATAAAAGTTTTGTTTAAATAATATAAGTATGTATTTCTATTATGTGTATATAAACACGCATGTATATATTTAAGAAAAATCTTACGTTTATATTTTAAATATAAATATTTAAATAATAAATATAAATGTTGTGAATGTAAATATAAACATGTACATATTTTCAATATATACACTGTATGTATGTGTATTTATGTATTCATAATAAACGAGCACAGTACACAAACATATATTATGCAAAACAAAAACTTATTTTGGATGTGATTAATCGTTTGACAGCACTAATATATGTATATACATAAAACATTTATTTCTTGGATGTAAAAGGTGATCTGGATGTGTTTTGGTGAGATTCATTCCCTCAGATGACTGACTGTCAGCTGCTGTTGAATCAGTCATATATAGATATATATATATATATATATGGAAGTAGATCTAATTCTACATAAGAATAACTAGTAGCTTCAGATGAATATATAAGCTGTGTGTGGATATGAAATGATCTATATTTTGTAAGCATGCTGTTAGGAGTGTTTGTCAGAGGCCTTCGGTATTTCCACCATCACTGTTACCATGACGACCCAATGGAGTGTCAGCAATAGTGTGTGTGTGTGACGCCGGTGTGAAGCTGTAATTCAGATGTTTAAAGACTAAACTCTTTACTCCAACGACACCATCAGCCTGTCCTGTAATCTCTGTTTGCACAGTCAGCGCTCTGTGTGTGTGTGTGTGTGTGTGTGTGTGTTTTATGAGTCAGAGAACTGATGAATTGTGATTGATTAAATTAAATAGAATTCATTACTCTGTTTTATTTACTCTGATCCTTCAGATAACGCTGGGCTTTAGGAAAAGACTGGCCTGTGGATTTCATTTCTCACGGAAACTTTTAAATGTATTTACTAAAAGATCAAAGATGACAAGAAATTACAGTTTTATAATGCACTGTTATACACACACACACACACACACATATATATATATATATATTATAAATTTAAAAATATTAAAATCAAAAACAAAAACAGTCTATAGCGCATTTTATACATATGTACATCGTTTTAACCAAAACCATGATATATAAATTTATATGCATGTTTTTTTATCATATATCCAGTTTACTCAATAAGAATACATACAGATAGATTTTTAAAAACATAAAATGTAAATGTCTGTCTCTCACACACACACTCTCTCTGTCTCACACACACGTTATGTTTCCATGTTCTATGGGGTCTGTGTGTTGTATTGTCCTACACTGACCCCACACCTAAACCCCCCTGACCCGACCCCCCCTCACCTTCTACTTGTAATACCTGTGTCATTACACACATTTATGTTCTCATATGTCTCTCTCACACACACACACACAACTGTCTGGTTTGTTATCCTTGTGGGGTCTCTCTCTTCATAGGTGTAATGGTGTTTCTACTGTACAGACTGTATGTGGTATTGTCCTACACTGACCCTACACCTAAACCTACCCCTTACAGGAAACTTTCTGCATTTTTACATTTTCAAAAAACTTCATTCTGTGTGTTTTATAAGCTTGTTTCCCCATGGGGACCTCACAAATGTCCCCACAAGGTCAAAATTTACTAGTATTCCTATCTTTGTGGGGACAATTGGTCCCCACGGGGATATAAAAACCTGTACACAGAGAGAGAGAGAGAGAGAGAGACACACACACACACCAAACACAGAGAGAGAGAGACACACACACACACAGAGAGAGAGAGAGAGAGAGAGAGAGAGAGAGAGAGAGAGAGAGAGAGAGACACACACAGAGAGAGAGAGAGACACACACACACACGTTGGTTTTGGTGTGTTCTGGTCCCTCTTCATAGGTGTAATGGTGTTTCTACTGTACAGACTGTATGTGGTTATGTTCTACACTGACCCTACACACCTAAACCTACCCCTTACAGGAAACTTGCTGCATTTTTAGATTTTTAAAAAACTGAATTCTGTGTGATTTATAAGCTTGTTTCCTCATGGACAACTAACATATTTCCCCACAAGGTCAAAAGGATTTCTACCAATAAATGTGTGCTGATAAATACCAGGTGCACACACAAAAATGTAAAATTGCTTTTCTTTTTCTCATCTTTGATTTGAAATTAAAATAAATCATATTTATTTCAATAAAGCAGAAGTTGTACAGGCCCAAAAGTTCATCGGTTTACAGATGTGATGTAATGATGCAGTGCCAAGCTTGAATTTCCCACAAAAACCCACCCGTACCGCTCAAATCAGAAACAGTTGAGCGTTGTGAATGAGGCTAAAGTAAGATGATGGTATTAAACACTGGCTGGTTATGTGCTTTCTCAAATATTGATTCTGGAAACATGTTTAACCAACAAAAGCAGAGCTCTGTAGTTCGGAGCAGTGTGTGTGCTGAAAGCTCTTTATTATCGCTGGAGAACCTGTCTGTCAGGAAGTGCTTTAGTGACTCTTCCTTCATTCTGTCAAACCGAGATTAAGCAGAGCTACAGAGAAACTGATAACAGACGAGTGAGCGATGACATCACTGCATGTACTCCAGCAGCTCACATCACCCTGCAGGAGAAGCAGCAGCGGTTCAAGCTGTCTGTCTCCTTCAGAGGAGTTGTGCGTTTTGTTCATCACTCACCCTGTAGCAGCGGTTCTTCAGCAGCGTGTGGATCAGCAGGAGGACGATGACGGCGGCGGGTCCGTACAGATAGACGGCGGCGTATGAGTGACTGAACCAGAACATGGAGCGACCCATCAGTGTGACGAGCCAAGCCACGAGCAGAACCCCCAGCAGAGAGAAGAACCAGCTCAAGAGCAGCACACACACCCCACACACCAGATCCCACAGGAACCGACCCGCTGCACACATCATGTGACGCCCTGAAAGAGAGAGAGAGAGAGAGAACACGCTTTATTTAACAATAAAATAATCTCACAATTAACAAATAAAAAAAAAAACAATCCACAATTTACATCTTAACATCAGAAAAAGATAACTCTCCTTCATATATTGCACACAAAGCATCGCACCCACACCATATCTGCTCAAAAGTAGACAAGTCACTCATGGCTTTATAGAAAATCAATAAGATTTCACTATTTTATCAACGTTAGAAAACCAACCATAACATCAACATTAGACTGCTGGAATATCTTTTTTAAATACTTAAAACCCAAAATAAAAATCTCATTAGAGAACATTACTTTAAAACTCTCAAATAAATCCCTCAGCTTTAGAAACAAGAGTTTTAACCGAGAGCAAAATAAAAAGACATGACCACAAAAAGGATAAACCGAAATAACATCAGAGTTAACAGCAATCGCAGCATGGAGTATTCTCCCTACACTCTCTGATAAAGGTGCTTTATATATAGATCTACATTCACTTTTACATTCGTCACTAACTTTATAAAAAAAGACCGCCAAGGAGAATCAATTCTCTCCTCCAGAGTTTTCCTATTAAACTCGATACAGTTTCCCATCACATGTCAGAAAATCTGTTGTCAAATATTTTTTTAAAAGAAACTTGAACTTGACAGAAAATGAGAAAGAGCAGTAACACATGAAGAAAAGCACGAGTGAGTAAGAAACAAACAAAAGGAGTGACAGACCTGTATCTGCTCGTGTTATTCCTGACACACCAGCACATCTGCTTAACAAGCGTTTCCCGCCCAGGTAGATCACCGTGGCGACGGCCACTATGTCGTTGATGACGGTGCCGGCGTGAGCGGGATACACCAGCATCATCAACCCCAGCAGGTCAAAGAACACCATGTTACCTTGACGATACTCTGACGAATCCGCCAGCTCATCTGACATCACCAGGTGCTGGAGCACAGACAGGATGTTGTCACCTGGTGACAGAGGTAAACAGGAAGTCAACACGGCTGAAGGACAGATGACATGTGACATAACAAAACATACAGCACTGGCTCTACATTCTGATTGGATGAGCCATGTCTACAAGAAGTTTTGTCACACATGAGCCGAATAAAACACTCTGTTTGCTTATTAAACTGATGCATTATTCATTTTGATAATTAATAAATCATGTTACTCACAGATATTGCTCTTCTGCAGCTTCACAAAAACAATACAACAGTCCAAGTCAAGCTTCCATACATCAACTTCAGCACAAGTTACAGTATGACAGAAGAGAAGTGATCAGTGAGCAGAGAAAGAGCTGGAGTATAAGAGTTTAGTACTGCTGCTGCTCTATAAACTCGCTGCCAGGAAGGATTATTGTGTTTACTATTTCTTTACACCTTTCTTATGTCATTATAATAGAAACATAACATAAACAGAAGAAGCTTTTGCTATTCAAAATTTAGAGCAAACTCAGTTATTAGTTTATAGTCATCTGGCCTGCTTCAGGTTCTAGTTAACTGAGAAGAGGTTCACAGTCGTACACTCGAGAGATGATCGGTTGTGTATTTACTTGATATCTGTGAGCTGTCACCTCAGCAGAAGAGTTCAGATCTGGTGTTTGTGTGCAGATCTATAAGAGCAGTGACTCTAACACACTCTCTTTCCACCTCCATCATGTGTTCCAGCATCTTCCAGCTGTATAACAGCTGATCTAACAGTAGCTCACTCTTCTTCTGTGGTCTCTGGAATTGTCAGTCAGTTGTCATCAAAGCTCATGTTCTTGCAGCTACTCAGTCTCCTGAGCTTGACTGAGACCTGGATTCAGCCAGAAGACCCCCGCAGCTCTCCCTTTGTGATAATAACTCTTTTGAATCGCATGATATTACTGTAGCAGCCTCTATAAAACATGTTGTAGTAATTTACTGCCTTGATGGTCAGAGGACACCTTCTTAGAGGATCTCTTAGTCTCTGGAGACTAGGAGAAGCTTTATGCTGCAGATTCATGTGAACTGAAACTCTTCAGCACCACAAGCACCCACAGATCAAGCAACAAACTTGACTTCATTTACACACAGTTGTGTTGCAGACAGTATTTTGATAAAACATCTCTAACCATTTCTTCATAACATTTAACCTACGTTACAATACTTGTGTGACAGGAACCCCATTACACTAAACCTATGGTGTCTTTCTCCTCCTCCTCATCTACACATCTCTCATCTCTGGATGGGAACACTTTATGCTCTACTACTAGATGAGACTAGACCTGCGCGGCCTGCCTCTTCTAACTAGGGCTATTAACTAACGATTATTTTGACAATCGATTAGTTGGGCGATTATTGTTCAATTAATTGGATAAAAACTAAATGCTTCTTTAATTTAAAGTTTTGCTTCTAACTATATTAAAAAAATATATATATATATTTTATTTCTGGAAATGTTCTAGTTCATGCTTTCTTCAAGAGGCACTGGCCAGGGAAAGTTTCATATTTCTACACTCAAACACAAACCTGTGTTTTATAGGAACATAGACTCCTAAACAAATCTATTTACAAGATTACAAGATAAAACATTTTGAAAACTTCACTGTCATTCTTATAGCTTTATATATAGGACTACATACATACATATATTTATCTATCTATATATATTTGTGTGTGTAATCACGAGTCTTTAAAAAGCCTATTAAAAACATATGAAAAAGATCTACGAACAATACATTAAATTACTATAAAGACAAAATCACTAATAAATAAATCAATAAATAAAACAAGCTAAGGAAACAATAACTAACATATGGTGTAATGCCATGTCTAAAGTCAAGTAAATGAATCATCTTATAACAGACATTAAACATCTTCTTCTACGCTCCACTGGTAGATCGGTGGCTCATTACTGCCACACACTGGCTTCAAATTTAACAGATTGTAGCCGATGTCAGATTGGGTTAAAAAGGGACTGACTACGGTGAAATGTGATTATTAAACAACTTATCGATGACTAAAATAGTTGTTAACTATTTTAATAATCGATTATAGTCGATTGAATCGATTAGTTGTTTCATCTCTGCTTCTAACCCCTGGTCATCAGGTATTGTTTGTGAGCATCGGAGCAAACTTGAAGTTAAGTTTCATTTCCTAATATCTTCACACAATGCTGTAGATCAGGAACCAGACGTCTCACCTGCTCTCTGGATGGAGTCGGTGTGGATTCTCCTCGGAGTGTCATATTTAGTGTGATAGAGGAAACCGTTCTCTATGAACGCAAGATCAATTCCTGCAGAATGAAACGGAGGGAAATTAAAAATTAAATTAGTCTCAGTCAACACTTCTGGTTTATTGCAGCGATACATTTACACAATAAATATGTGTTATTACAGTTGCTTTCAATTTGGATCTGTTTTGTTGTACGGTGAAGATCTGGCAACCACAGCGGCCATGTTTTTAAGCCCTAATCTTTTTCCAGTGCGTATCTCATACCAGGAATATTCCCGAAGTAGCTGAAGATGCTGAAGTCTGTGCCTGAAGGAATGAGTCCGCTCTGAAAGATCTCCTGACCGACGACTGTAGCGAACGGGTGTACAGCAGCTCGGGCGTAAGCCTGGACCAGCCACGGGTTCTCCGGACCTCAAACACACACACACAATTATTTTTTATCAACATTTCCATGTCTATAAATCATTTTTAAAGCGAGGCTTCCTCAATTTTCACAGTGAGAGGCAGGCAATCTCCCCCCAAAAGTAGTTTCTCAAATTCTTCCCAATTTTGAAAGGTATTATCAGACATATCTAGACTGGAACAAGGCTATGAACCTAAATATTTGCACCATTAAATAAACACAATTTCATTAAACAATCAGCTTTCATAGAGGTAAATAAAGTCTAAGCTTAAAAATCATTGTAGGAATCAAATTTACATTCTTTCTTATTAAAGGTTTAACATCAATCAGTCAAGAGCAGAGAGAGAGTTTTCTCTTGTCTTCTGTGGATTGTTTAACATCAGGACACAGACAGCAGTGTGTTTATTAGGCTACTGTGTCTTTAAGACTGAAAGCTCTGATGCAGAACCTGATTTTGCTGAGTTAGGCGAGTCCCCGAGTCAACATCTTTGTTGACCCTTGAACAACATTGTGATTAGCCAATCAGATTTGAAGAACCTGTTGAAGGCATGTTGGTATATCAGCACTTGGCCGTTGTGATTTTGCCAAGTAAGACATGATCCTGGATCAACATATTCTGTTAGTCCTGGATCAACATTACTGTCCAAAAATATATTTTTTTGCCAATTCTTACCCTTAAACCTACCCCTACCCAAAATGTATGCCTAAAATCAGTGAGAAATGACAGCTGATTAACAAGAGTGTAGAAGCACCTCACACAGTGAGAAAAAGATGTTCCTGGATCAACATTCTAATCAACCAATCAGAATTGAGGAATAACTTTTCTGGAAATATCTGTTTTAGGGCAGCACGTTTAGGGTAGGGGTAGGTTAAGGGGTAAGAATTGGCATAAGTTTATATTTTTGGACAGTAATGTTGATCCAGGATCATGTCCTGCTTGACAAAATCATCGCAACCTACTGACATGCAGCCAATTCCTTCCTAATTGTTTCTATTCACTTAAGACATCACTGACAATCTTTGTGTGAAGTAGAGTCTAGACGCATCACATGATCTGATTAGGTCTGATTTAGGATGGAAGAAAGAGTTGAAGCTGACTGAGTAAAGTATGACAGGATGATGTCATCTCAGTAACAGATCAGGTGTTGAGCTCAGGTACCTGTCTGAAACACCAGCTCTTTCCCCCCCACTCCTGCCGCCTCCAGGTTCACAAACGCTCGCACCTGCTGAGCCCAGGGATGCTGGGTAATGAAGCCGTGACTGGCCTGAGAGAGATGGAGATCAAACTTGCATGAGTGTGTGTGAATGAGACCATGAATGATGAAAGTGAGTCATTCAAACCAGCTGAATACATTTCAGGGAGATCATCACATGCTCACTGAGGTCAAAGGTCAGCTGTGCCATGACCTCTCACCTGCAGCCCGGTCTCCTCGGCCCCGTTGAACAGGAAGATAACGCCGTGTTTGAGAGGAGTGGAGAGATTCGCTAGAGAATGTAAAACCTCCAGCATCACTGAACAACCGACGGCGTCATCACAGGCTCCTGAAACACACACACACACACACACACACACACACACACATCAGTGTCACTGCTGTTTCACCTCCTGGTTTTCTACTGATCAGGATTTCACAGATCTCAGCAGAGCTTAATAATGCACTATATCCATAAATAATATGAACAAACTATATTAAAGCATTTAAACTCAGCGTCTCCTGAGACAGACTGCAGTACAGCAGGGTCTCTGAAGTGCTGATGGAGCTGTAGAAAGGTACCGGGGCTGTTGGGTACTGAGTCAAAGTGGCAGTTAGCGAGCATGAAGTGCTGAGCGCTGGTCTTCGGCTGGAGTTTGACGGCGATGTTGGTCACACGGTCGTAGCAGCTGATGAAGCCGATGTTGAAGCAGCCGCTGGGCCGCTGGATGTCCCAGATGATGGAGTGAGGTCCGCCGTCAGTCTCAGACCGGATCTGCTCGATCTGATCCAGCAGGTATTTGACTGTGCTGATCTCGTTCTCTGGGCTCCCGACGATCCTCGGCCCGATGCTGGTGATCTGCTCCAGATGCTTCCTGATTCACAACATAAGGTTACTTTACACGTGTGAGCACACATCTGCTGACGAGGCGTTATTCTACTCTAATTTATCTGCAGATCCTGTCCAGTTACTGATTTAAAGCAGACAAGCCGAAATACTTTTATTGTACCCGTGTATAATGATAAAGACTATTCTGCAATTCTATTCTATTTTTTTTTTTTTATGGAGGTATGAAACATGTATTATCATTTAATGCCAACTTTAAGCATCATTAGAAGAGATATTTGCTGTGTTATATGTAAAAAATACACACTGGAAGATATTATTTCAATAAACTAAATTAGAGACCTAGAAATATTTCCTTTTGGCATAAAAAAAACAATAAACATATATTATTAATGCTTTAAAGTCAGTCATAAATCAAATGATTAAATATATGTTTAATCCAAAACATCAGAGCTATCATATTAACACTGTGGTAAATTGCACCAACTACTACTGTACTACTGTACACACAAAAAAAACAGAATTGTTTACATTTTTGCAGATTTATTAAAAATCGGAAATATCACATGGTCAAAAGTATTCAGACCCTTTGCTGTGACACTCAAATATTTAACTCAGGTGATGTTTATTTCTATCGGGGAGAAGAGCCTTGGTGAGAGAGGTAAAGAAGAACCCAAAAATCACTGTGGCTGAGCTCCACAGATGCAGTCGGGAGATGGAGAAAGTTGTCCGACGGAAGCCTCTCCTCAGTGCAAGACACAAGACACATTCTGGAGAGGACCTGCAGGGAGGAATGGCAGAGGATCCCCAAATCCAGGTGTGAAAAACTTGTTGGATCTTTCTCAAAAAGACTCATGGCTGTATTCCATCAAAAGGGTGCTTTTATTAAATACTGAGCAATACTTAGGACCATATTTCATTTTGTTCTTTTTTAATAAATCTGCAAAAATGTCTAATATTCTGTGTTTTTCTGTCAATCTGGGGTGCTGTGTGTACATTAATGAAAAAAATGTATC
>JAUCNO010000710.1:530168-550947 GCA_032353835.1 Enteromius viviparus | reverse complement strand
ATTTAAATTATATATTTCTAAAATTTCCAGTAATAATAACAAAAATAACATTTTAAATGAGGGTGTGTCTGGTGTGTTGCCAGACTTCATTAACCTCTTTGTATTTCAGATCAGATGTAAAGCTCATGAACCCTGTTGTGTTTTTTTAGACTCAAGTAGCTCAATGGAAAATTCTCCAGAAGTCGAGTGATGTGAGCAATGCCAAGTCTCTCTGTAGGCTTGCATGGCAGCCTCGTTGCGGAAAGGTATGGACAATTTCGCGTTTGTATAAGGACCCTTCGGGCTTTAACATTCAATTTACATTTTAAGTTTTCTCTCTTTTGGTTGCTTTCTATATAACTGTCTCAGTCATCTATATAACTTTGTTCATCACTTTCTTGTTCACAACAGTCATGACATTTAGGATTAAGATTTTGGTTTGTAATTGATTATTTGTTATTGGTTTTTATATGTATGTGCTTGTAGCTGCTTGCCGTACCGGTGGACTTGACTGTTCAGCTTTATGACAGAAACACATGGGCACATGTCAGCACACTTTCTGATGACCTCATTACACAGGTTAGTAGAAAACAACAGTGGAACAGTTAAGAGCTATATAATTAGAAAAAGGTCGTTTAAAGACTGTGAAACCTTATTAATGTTATAACTGTGTATCCTTTTGCTTACTGTATCAGGTGAGATAATGTGCTGAGTGGTAAAGAATAGTTATTATATTGCAGTGTATGATGTTATGAATAATTCTTTCCAATTCTTCCTTTTTTTCCCCCAGGTTATTAATGTAGTGGTCTGGTCACCGTGTGGGAAGTTTTTGGCTGCAGCAACAGTCGGAGGAAACCTGTTAATTTGGGATGTAGAGGCCAAATTGTGTATCGAGAGGTAACTTTTTTTTTGTTTTTGTTGATATTTAAATTTGCAAATATTGCGTTGTCTTTATAACTTTATAAATCTAATTAAACTGCACACAAAATTGTGTCTGTCTAAGGTTGTTTGTAGAAAGAAGGTCTTGCTACAAGTGATTTCAGTCTATTCAGCATGTGCAGTGGTAATGTTGGTGATCTTGTACCTTTACAGACAGAAACATGAGAAAGGGTTCACTGTGTGTGGGATGGCGTGGCATCCCTCTGGGGGCCGGATCGCTTACACTGACACTGAGGGATGCCTCGGGCTCCTGGAAGGCGTGTCGTCCTCATCGCCATCCACTTCCTCTACTGTCCAAAGCACCAAGGTCAGTCGTCCCTTCAGGCTCTCGCCTTTTTTTTCCTGATCATACTGTGACAGAAAGAGCATCACCAATGTGAAGCCATGATGGATGTATATGTGACATTCATGTGCTTTTTCTGCTTTTTTTTATATTTTTAAAAGTAATAACATCATTCATTCTTTCTCCATTGCTAATATTATTGTTAAAAATGAAAACACTAAATACTAGGGCTGGCCGATATGGCCAAAAAAAAAAAAAAAGTAGTGTGTGTGTGGTTTTTTTCCCTCCTCCCCATAATGTTTGACCGATTCTCTATTTGTGCACTTTTCTAGTCAACTTGAAAATGTTACTACAACATAATTCAGTTAACTTTTTCTTTATTAACACTCTAGATACAGAAAAGTGCACCACACATGATGTAAATCATTCAAACAAATCACTTAAATATATTAGCAGAAATTATGCTTGTACTACATCTACATCTTGTATGGATTATATTCAGGCTGTCTCACACACTCATTTTGTGTTGTTTTTTTCTCTTTTTCTCTCTCTCTGATGATATTTAGGCCACTGCAGCTAAAGAAAACAATGACTATGATGACCTGTTTGATGAGGATGATGACCGGATGCTAGACGAGGGCATGAGTGACTCACGTTCTCCGGTGAAGAAACCCGTAATGGAATATGATGATGATGACGACGATGACCTCATGCCTGCCACGAGCAGACCACGGAAAAGAGGGTCCTTCCTGGATGACGATGACAATTCTCAAGGTGTGAGCGTCTTCTTAAAGCAAGCAGTACAAGTAATTCCTTCAAGTTGAGGATGTTATTAGTAGTGATTATAGTGCTTTAATTAATTGTGACTGAGATGTTTGCGTCTCTCTAGATCCAGGCTCTGTAAAACTGGATGGAGTCCCAGAAGATGATGGCAGCAGTGCTATTCTTCCTGCTGTGGGCCCTGCAGTGTCCCGTCCCATATACGATGGTCCCATGCCCACTCAACCACAAAGGGCTTTCCAGCCGGGATCCACCCCAGTGCACCTCATGCATCGCTTTATGGTGAGAAAAAAAAATTGCTGTTGTCAATTCAGTTCCTATTTGGAAATCTAGATGTAATAGATGAGTTTATAAGAAGGTCCTGTAAAGTTCCTTGTGTTCGTTCTCAGATGTGGAACTCTGTGGGTATCATCCGTGGCTATAACGATGATCAGGACAATGCCATTGATGTGGAGTTTCACGATACTGCCATCCATCATGCCATGCACCTCACAAACACCCTGGGCCACACCATGGCTGATCTATCCCAGGAGGCTGTGCTGCTGGCCTGTGAGGGAACTGATGAGCTTGCCAGGTACAAGATCTTAGTTTTAGGAACTGACTTTTTTCATTTCTTTAGTGCTTTCATAATAGTGGGATTACCGTCAGCAGAAGCTGATGTGAACCCTGCTCTGTAGTTTTCCCTTTGTCTTAAACCGCTTGCAGTTGTTTACAAAGCAAATTTGCACTTTGCCTCCATTTTTGTTTGTAGAACTGCTAATCCAGTAGAAGTCAAGTATGAAATGACCTACCTGTGAATTAAATGAATAAATTACAGTAGGCGTCATAGAAGTGGTATTTCAGGTCATGAGGATTTTTGGACAATTTTGTAAAAATTAAGTATGGAATACATTTCCAGGGCTTAAAGTATTCCGGCACCATGCCGGATCTCCGGCGTACGGCCGTGAGGGGAAAAAAATTATAATATTTTAGAGCCTGCGCATGCGGTTTAATATTTTAGAGCCAATTTATTTAAACCACCAATCATATGAGAGAAACGCAACTTTAAATAACGTTACAAGCCTATCAGAAGCAGAGAAGGGCGGGTCCTTGCAACACGATCAATGTCACGTTAGCGTTCTCGGAGAAAAAAAAAGGAGCGCAAGTTTATGAAGCCTGTGGATGATGTCCTAGCAATAGATAAAGGACTCAATTAATGGCGCTGGGGGTGGATTGAAGAAAGTAGAAATGGCGAGCCTTTTGGCAGTTGGAGCTTATTTCTGCAAGATTTGCTCAAGAAAGCTACTGTATGACAACAGCGGTAAGAAAGTGCTTGCTCGTCATGAATTAGACTCCGGTCATAGAGCCGCTGCCCGTGCACTCAAACTTATCACGATGTTGCCGGGAGCAACTGTTAAAGCTGAGACACCGTTGTCTATGAATGGCCGTGTCTGCGATTTAAAAATATGTTTGTGCAAAAAAGAAAAAAAAGTGATAATCGCCTTGATTTCACTTCTAATCTTACGATTAGCACTTTGAAGAACTGAACTAATAAGGCATTTATATTAGCACCCCCCCACTACCCCCCACAAAACCTAAAAAAAAAGTTCAGGCTCAGGATTTTTTTTTACTTTAACCCCTGTTATCGTGTCTTAATTTGTCACTATTTACTTCACCTTCATGATCTCTAGTACTCACATCCCAACAGCCCAGTAGCTTTTTGGTGCAGTTATAAAGCTATAAATGTCTTCTTAGATTTCTTACACTAAAGAATCATGTCACCAGTGACACCAGTGTTTACCAGCTACACTATTAAATGCAATTGACACATATGACTCATTCTATAATTTAGTGTCCCCGTTTGTCTCCGTCAACTCTGTTACCTACCTTACAAGAGGCAATTGTGTAACAGAATTGACATTTTTATGAAAAGAATGTCTAAGAAAGCATGACACTCATGAAAACATGATTAAAAGAGCTTTAAATAACGCGTTGTGAAATCAGTAAAAAATTCAATTTTCTTTTTGATATTGTTGTAACAAGAGTTGATGTTTTAAAATAATTTTCTGTGCTTCAGAGCATATCAGTGAGTCAGAGTGACATCATTTCCTGTAACTTCCACAGGTTTGAGAGATAATTTCACCAATTTAAAGACACAAGATTTGGGGACAGACATTTTTCTAAGTAAAAAGTACTTTTTAACGAAGTAAATATTTAGGACTTTAGTAAATAAAAGGAATAAACTGTTACCAAAAGAAAAGTTCTATAAAATGTTTTGATTGAATATTGATACATGATCACAAAAAATACACTAAATAAGGAAGGAAGAAATCACAATTTTTAGCTAAAATCAATTATTATATTGTTATAGATTGCAACATCTTCTACATAAATTAAAATAATAAAAATTTTTGTAAAAATGACTTTATTTTTGTGGGGACACCTAATGTACCTTCAATTTTAGAATCACCCATATAATATATTATAGCTATACACCTTTTATGACTTTTTTTTTTTGTGCGTATTCTTTTTTTGGGTGTTTAATTTTATCTCTTTTCTTAAATTCTTCCGGTTTTAAATTGTAAGTTTTGTGAACTCTTTCAGACGTTTGGAAACCATATTTGAGGTGCCTCTTAACCGGCGTGATGGCTCTCAGGCTGTCGTGGGCCAAAAAAAGGTGAAACGCTTTGTCGAATTCCCTGAACTGGGAGTCGCAAGGAAGCCCAAGAAACCTCTGGTCGGTGTAGTGGCAGCGGGTGGAGCCCAGAGGAGCGCTGGCATCTGCAGAACCAGACGAGGTGTCGGGGGCTCTTCCAAAGTGGAGGATGGCCTCACCTTGCAGCAGATGGAGTCCCTCCTTTGCTCCAAGCTTCAGGAGTTAGACACCTGGATGGCACTTCAGCAGGTTGTGGGCTGAGGCAGAGGTTGTTTTATACCAATTGTACACAATTTTATGTATTATGTTTAAATTGACTGTAAAATAAATAAGTTAATAAATAGACTTGCAGAGCTGTAAAATGTTACTGATGTACTGTAAATACATCACATTCTTTATATATTTTGCAAGGTGAGGGTGTTTGTTTTGTAGACTGGACTGATTTCAAAAGAAACCGCTCAGTTCTGTTTGGTCCTATTTTTTTAGCCATTCAAAGAAAGCATTTGTTTACATGAATCTCTGGAATTCCTGCTCATCCCATCTCTGTATCAGAAAGTGTTTCAAATGAAGTGTCATAAACCATTCCTCATTCAGTATATTCTCTTAAATAGATTCTTTGGTTCAAACGAATGCCTTATCAATACACTCTCAGGATGGCCTGTGGGTTTCATTATAAAGGAGACGCAACAAAGTACTTTGACGTGACTGCATTGAATACAGCGAGTTACCCGTGAGACTAAAGTTTGCATTGTTCATTTTTAGATTACGCTTGGTGCTTCTCATCTAGAGGCATAAAGCATTGAAAGGTTTCGGTGCATTCTGTGCTTTTACTCAGGTACTCTATCTATAGTCCATTCACATAATTAAGGCTTCTGTTCATCTTTGATGTAGTGAATTATAATACTGCCTGTTGTGTTTGAACACGTTGAATGGTTTGTGCGTCAACTTGTATAGAGCTCTGCGTTCTGTATTTCTAATCGAATACAATTGAACTGTGGTTTTGTATTTTGGTGTTTTGTCAAGTTGTTTGTAAGAAGTTCACAAGGAACAGGTGCGTTTTGACTCTTACTGTCACATTTTATTACAAACCCTGAAATACATACTGTGTATAAAATATCAAAAGCACAAGGTATTGAAATGATACAACTTATTTACAATAACAGAATATTAATAATGTAACCACATCCATATCTCAACATTTGACTGCCACCGAGTGTCTCCGTGATTCATTTCCAATTTAAAAGAATAAATAAAATCAACCTGCTGAAGTGTATGAGTAGCTTCTGTCTGGACAGTGCTGATCTATCTCATATAACTAATAACTTGCTGTGTTTTTAAATGCATTGGTTTAATGGCAGTCATTGCACTAATATAATCCAGTGTGGTCTGCTACTACCAAAAGACATAAAAGTTAAGTTTAGTCCTTTGTGCAAACTCTTGTATCCTCTTATGTAATAGGTAGCAAGTTGTCGATCCAAACTAAGTACAAGCACCTTTGGAAACAGAATTTAAATAATGACCATCAATGCCCAACCTATTTTTATCAAGTTAAATTTTTGCTTGTTCTAGATGGGCGTCCAATGTGAGCCCTGAAAGAGCCTCTTTGTGCTCAACGGTTAAGTTGCTTTGGTTGTTCATTTAACTGGAGAAAAGCTTCTTCAGTGTCAGTCTATGAAGGTAACCATAAAGGACACCAATCCCAGAAGCAATGGAAAGATGAGAATTAAAAGTACCCAGGCCACAATGGACCCAATTCCCCATTTACAAGCCTTTTCTGAGTATTTCTTAACCTTCGCTTTTGTTGCTGGACTATCTTCATTTCTTTTTCTTGTCTCTCGAGCCTGAAAAAAATGAGGAGAGATGTTAATTTCCTTTACTTTTTTTAAAATCTCTATATTTTTAGGCTTCTTTCATCACTGCCTGCAGTTATTAAGTTTCATAGCATTCTTTAGTTTCATTGTGTCTCATCTTTGCCATCAGTATCTGTTTTACTGGCAGCAGCATTGTTTGTAGAGCGTGTCTCTGCTGTATAGTAAATGAGTACAAACCCTTAATAATTAACTTGTAATAATGAAATAATATCATCTGCTCGAGGAAGCAGTGCGTGGCTTATCAAACCATTCAAGTTGAAAAAATAGGTTTAAACAGAGCTTAGTGATGTTTATTACAATAACAGCACTGATATTTCATTGAAACTGTTCTAGTAATCATTGTTACCTTGACAGAGTACATGAGGGACTGAATTCCCAAGCAGGAGAGGCCACATATGATGCTGCAAATGGCTAGTTTGCGATGGTCTGTGTCGTTACAGATGCCATGACAGATGACAGCCCTCTGCTCAGGATGTTCAAGTAAAGCATCCTGAACTTTCACCTCTTGTAGTTCGGATGCACACATCTCTGTTCAAAGTAAAAATATAAATATAAGGGAGTCAGCTTGAAAGCAATGGCACGTTACTGTAATTGAATGATTTTGTAGTGTAATCTATACTACAGTGGATACAGTGTAGATCAAGTTCTGTCTGAAACAAGTTCTAAACATCAAGCAGAGATTTACAGCAAGCTGGTTTAACTGGTTCTTAACACTGATTTTTCTGCTTTCAGTTTTAGTTGGGGACATTTAGCCTATATATTTATAAAAGAAAGAAAGACACCAAAAGTGAGAGAGAGAATACTTAATGAATGATTACTTTTTTTAAATATCAGAACAATTGAAACGTTTTTCTTTAAAGCATTTAATGTGAAGTGCGTTTCTGTTATCTCTTATTGTGCCGGGGCTTGAAAAACAGGTATAGACAGAAAAAGAGAGTCATGGCATGACAGTATCTGGCATCAGTTTTACAAGAGAGTGTTGATGGATCTTGTTTTAGATAGTCTGTCGTGATAAATCAGAAACTCAGTTGTGTAAAGTCTGCCTGCAAAGATATAATAATCTTTCTGTAGGAAGCAGCATTAAAAGCATGCCAGTAGAAACACAGTTATTGAAACTAAAGCTCTCAGTACTTACAGACTCGCCCAGACTTGATCTTGAGGGAAGAAGGGTCCAAAATTCCTCCGGTTCACCAAAGGTATTTAACAGCCAAATAAGTCTGGTGTGATACTCTGCTAATTACTCTTTGGGTTAATGTAGTATCCTTTGGCAAAGATGTCACATGTCGTTGTCACAACTTGATTTCGAGACGACTTCCCATCCAAACTTCCTCTTATTGTCAGTTATGTATGTAGACTGTATAGTCCTGCTTCTTTAGCCCCAGTTTCGACCTTACAGGAGTGAGAGTGTGAAGAAACGTTTTGAAGCGCTTAGCTACAAACAGTGACAGAAAGAAACACTACACCCCTCCTTTCAGCTCCCTCCCACTATCTTATTCACTTCTGCTCAGCTCGAGGTACTTCCACTCACATTCTTTAGTGCTTACGTTTATCGTCTGTTTACCACACCTTGGTTTCCCTGTGATTCATGAGTAGCTTCTGCAGACTTTGTAACAGAGAAGCTTTGACTTCATGTCTGATATTACTCATTCTCTCTCTCACAGTTTCTTTCTCTTTCTATTTACGCAATCAGAGCCTCACAAGAATCCAGTTGCTGACAGGCTGAGGCCCCTGCAGGGCCGTTTTGTAAATAGTAACCGAAGTGTTTGATCTCTTCATGTTGGACATATGCATGATTTACACCCTGTTATGTTTCATAAATGTTCTTAGATTAAATACTGTTTCTGATTTTCTTCCTTTGGAAGCATGGTGATTATTTAAAATGGGGGCAAAGCCGGTAGACAGGACCTAAAAGGTTACATTTTTCAAATGTTATGTTCAAGACCAGGCATGCAGGTATATCACTGGATACATCAACTTATCATGTGTGTCCAAATATGGACAAATTCATTTGTATTTTTTTTATCATTCTCTAGAACAGTCACAGTCCCTAGAAATATCCAGTAGGTCAGTGGTTTGTGTTTTTTTATGAGAAAAAAAATATTATTTGAATAAGAAAAAGAATTTACTCACTTTGTAATGTTGAAATGTTTTTATGTCCATGGCTTTGTAAGATTTTATTAACGATGAACTCTTCCAAGCCTTTTTTTGTAATTCGACCATCTCATCTACAATCAGAATCAGAAAGAGCTTTATTGCCAGGTATGTTTGCACATATAAGGAATTTGTTTAGATGGCAGAAGCTTCCATGATACAAACAGACTGACATCGACAGGACAAAACACATATAACAAAAATAATAAAATATAAAATAAGTAAAATATATTAATATTAATAATATAACTAGCTATTTAATAGCTAGTATTAGATGTACGGGTCATTTTGACAAGTTTGCTGAGGCTTACTGGTTTAAGCTAGAAATATATACCCTAGTTGAGAAATAATGCTTTATGGTTGTTTTGAACAAATAAAAGTAGAGGTCATAAATAGTAAAATTGGAGATTGGGTTAAAATGACATAACCCATAGTATATAGTATAGCATTATATTTCGCTCTGACCTGTTGATCTGTAATTGTCTTTATCAGAGACTCAAACACAGACATGCACACAACTCTCGCTTGTGAAGGTCAGCTATTCTGGGTTGAGCTGACACGTTAACAAAGATACAGACACTGAGGTCAGAGGGGCTGGGAGGCTTACAGTTAGACATTCATTTATTCTCTCCCTCTTGTTCTCCTTCATTAAATTTAAAGAAAGAAAGAAAGAAAGAAAGAAAGAAAAACTAAAGAAAAGTGCTGGCGCAGAAATGCATACAGAACAAAAATTGAACAAAATATTTTCAAATAAATCGCTGTGAAACCGCACAGATAAGAAAATGTAGTAAATTAATTTATAAAACTATTAGCAAAAATCTCCCGTCTTGATTGCGCTACGTAAAATCCCACCAGCCAATCAGAAGCAGATACCTGCTCGTGACGCAGCGGAACGGTCTAAACACGGAAGCGTGCGTGGTGCGTGGGACGAGAGGTGAGGGGGCGATTCCTGTAAAATCTACTGAAACGCAAACAGATGCTCCTTTACGCAACAGTTATTTTATCCCTTAGTATGCCAGTCTATACAGCGTGACAACATACAGAAACTCTACTGTATTCAAAAATATTTTAGTAAGATAATGAGCTGCAATGTGTGAGACTGCTGATACAGTCGAGTGTTAAAATTCAAAGTAACGTTAAATGACCCGAAGTTATTGAATTTGTGTTTTTGAGTAAATGGTTTGTTTGTGTTTAATGCATACGTGCTAACACGCAGAGATGGAGGACCGTGAAGGGGTGATTGCCACAGAGCGCTATGGCTCACAGGAGTCGTGGAGATACCTGATGAAGGACGGGAGGATGAAGAGACAGAAGGATGCAGCGGACGGCAGACTGGCCGGAAGTTCAGTCTCTGGCGTGTTTAAAGTGCGTGACTGACACAGAAAAACACCTAAGTATTTCTGGTCGTCAACACAAACTCTCTGAGAGACCACTAACTGCTCTGTCCTCTCCCAGAGTGTTTTCCTGCCCCAGGGGTATCCTGAGAGTGTCAGTGAGGATTACTTACAGTATCAGCTCTGGGACACTGTGCAGGTACACTTGCCATAGATCTCAAACTCCTGCACTGTTCACGTTTATTAGATTTGGTTGTTGAGGTATAATTAATTAGCAAAACATAAATATCTTTGGCAAAATAAACAAGTATATTTACACATAATATTGGCAGAAACAGAGGAAATACCCCACAATTCATGTATTGCTCAATTAGACTTAAAACAACTGCTTTATTTAATTTACTTCTTTTTTTTTTACCTTGAAATAACAAAAAACTTGTTTTTTTTCTTATTTGGATATTCAGGCTCTGACGTTCACAAGGTCTGCATTTATTTGATCAAAAATGCAGTTATAAGTGTCACAAGACCCTTCTGAAATCCTCCTAATATGGTGGAAAATATTGTTTTTATTGTTTGAAACATCTGTGCTGCTTATTTGTGGAAATTCAGTTGGAATACAATATTTGGTATTTAGTTTTTTTTCAAACAATAGAAAAATAATAAAATTGTCAACAAAATGTTTTTACTGCCACAATTGAATCCATCTTTAATAGTAAATAATTATTCAAAAACAAATATAACTTGTGTAGGGATAACATTGATTAATATTATTATATTTTTGATATATATATGTGTGTGTGTGTGTGTATAATAAAATATCATATGCCCGTCGTTTGTTTTCCAAGGCATTTTCCAGCTCTCTGTCTGGCACACTTGCCACTCAGGCTTCACTGAGGGGTGTTGGGGTTGGAAATCAAGAAGCAACCGTTGCAGCAGCTACAATAACGTGGCTGCTTAGGGGTATGTGCACAAATGACTTCTGTTCATTTAATGAGTGCATTTTCTAACCATTTCCTCCTCTTTCTCAGATGGAACTGGGATGCTGGGAAGAATACTTTTTGCTTGGCTCAAAGGGTACCATTTGCCATTCAGCCATTCAGATTGTGAAGGTGTTTTGTTTAATAGTACCTAATTGTGACCCTATATTTCAGGAGCAAGTTAGATTCTGAAGCCAAGAAATGGAGGTAGGATTCACTAATGACTTTAAGTTTATTCGCTTGAGTAAACCTTTTAATGTAATACTTCTCAGAAATATTTGTCGTAATGTCTACCAGGCTCTTCGCTGACATTCTTAATGACGTGGCAATGTTCATGGAGATTGCAGCCCCTCATTTCCCTCCTTTTTTCACTCTTATCGTCTGCATCGCTGGGATATTTAAGGTAAAACATTAACTGCATCTTCCTCTAAAACTGTCTGGCAGTAAATATCTAGACATATTCCTTTATTTTGATCATTCCAGTCCATTGTAGGAGTTGCTGGTGGAGCAACAAGAGCTGCCTTAACTGTCCATCAAGCTCGCAGAAACAACATGGCTGATATCTCCGCCAAAGATGGGAGCCAGGTTTTTATTCTCTCATATACCTCATAAAAGTTTTTCTTCCTTGATATTTCCCAGCAAAGTTCCCTCTTAGTCTGGAAAATCTGAGCTCAGTATGTGCAAGTGGTTTAAGTATCAGTGTCTCATGTCTTAGTGTATCATATTTTTTGTCCTGCCAAGGAAACCCTGGTGAACCTGGCAGGACTGCTGGTCAGCCTGGCGCTCATCCCGCTTGTAACAGATAACCCATTGTGAGTTACACCCTGATGTAAGCCACGATCCAAACAAAGCGTGTCGCAGATACTGATTTGTGCTTTCATTCAGGTTGACATTCATCCTGTTCTTCCTGTTCACTGTTCTCCACCTGTTTGCCAACTACAAAGCTGTTCGTTCTGTTGTTATGGACACACTAAATGAGGCTCGCTTGTCTATAGTCCTCCATCAGTACCTGCTTCACGGTCAGCTGCTCGGTCCAGCGGAGGCCAATCAGAAGGAGCCTGTGTTCTTGTGTATGACCTCATCTCTTTTAAAGGCTTTTTTTGTTTATTTAGTATGATTCATTACGCATATAATTAACAAAACTCTACACCTCTTCACAGCGCTGAAAAGGACACTTCCCATAAAGTTGGGTGTGAGGCTTGGAGACATTATTCAAGAGTCTGTTTGTATTCATTTACTAATTACAAATGTGTTGTTGCTGTGAAAACAGCATTGACTGTTAAGAGTTATTTCTTTTTGGTTTAAAAGGTCGGGAGAGCTGCAGCTGGCGTTGAAGAACAACAGCAAACCGTATCTCATTGGAATCAAAAATGGTACAAAAACCTCCCCAATTCTGCTATATAAGCAGAGGTCGGACATAATAACAATGACATTGAGAAGTTTGTGCTTAACTGACTCGAGCAGAGCAGCAATGACACATTTAATGGGAATCATTTTTTTCCAGGCAGTGTCTGTGTGTGTCTGGGAAGTGATGCTTCTGTGCGCGATCAAATCATGGCAGCATGTCAGGCCTGGTGTCTTCGTGCTGTGCTGCTCGATGATTCCTCTCTGAGCGGCGCGCTTAAGCAGCTCTCAAACACTAAGGGTAAGCACGTATTCAGTTGTGATGAAAGACAGCTCTTCATTTCATATGTTGTCTTTAGATGCGTAGTACTGGTTATACTTGCTGATCAAGAAATGGTTGCTTCACATGTTGTAGGCTGAACAATCAGTACGTTGTTAACTCTATTGAACGTCTTGTCTCTGACATGGTTTTATTTTCCAGACCCATGGGAGTTAGTATCACAGAGTCATAAGATGATTAATCAAATTTTCCAGACATTCCTAAAAGGTACATTTGTAATGCATGGTATAATAACATTTTGCATTGAAAGAACCAAAAAACACTTTTTTTGTAACCCTTTTTGTTTATCTTTATCAGAACTGGATCAAGCTAAGTGGCAAACAGACCGGACACTATTGGACTGGAACGAGTGGCGTGTGGAATGGAGCAAAAAGAGAAGCTGAAGCGAATTTTGAAGGAAATGAAAGATGGATGTCCTGGTTTTGATTGATACTCACTTTGGAACATATGTCAGTTTTAAATGATTTGCAAGAGTTTAGCTGAAGAGCTGAAAATTTGCAGATTTATGCCAGTGTACCATATTAATAAAAACCAAGGAGATAACAGGGTTGGAGCTGTGAATCATGTATCGCTGTAGTCAACGCTGGTTCTGAATGATACTGTTGAACATTTTGGTCCCAGTTAGTGTTGTTTTTTTAAACAAAATAAAACAATTCAGCAAGGTTAATGAAATTCATGAAGTGATGTTTCGACAGGTCATGTGCTGCAGAAGGATGCAGGAGTGATGACTGCAGAAAATGTAGTTTTACAATCACAGGAATAAATTACATTTATATTTCATTTAGTGCTGTAAAATGACTAATGGCATCCAAAATAAGTGTTTGTTAGCATAATATATGTATGGGTTCTGTACATAGTTATGTACAAACGCACACCTGCATGTACATATTAAACAAATAGGTAATTATATATTAAATACACTTATAATCAACAGCAATAAACAGAAAACAGTATTTGTCGTAATATTCCACAATATTACTGTTTTTACTGTATTTTTATGCTTTTCTGTAATAAGTTTAACCTTGGTGAGAACAAAAGAATGCATTCAGAAAGATGTAAAAAATTTGAAATGGCATTGTTTGTAATTTGTACACTTTTTTTTTTAATACCAAAAAAAGCCACTCCTGAAAACACAGCTCTAAAGACGAACAATATTGCAAACAAGTAATTTGATGAGAATTTTACCACATATCATGTATTCTCAGAAACATGTATGATCATACAAATTTATATTTCAGGTACGTCACTGATATGAATATATATTTTGATTCAGTTTATTGGAAACAGTTGGCAACTTAAAATTTAAAATAGGGGCCTAACAACAGGCCTAGTGGATAAAGTGACTTGAGACATGACTAAGCCATGATGAGGATTGTTGAAAGATCCAACATGCTAAAATAAATGCAGTAAATCTAAAACTTACAGCACTGCTCCATAATGAACTTTCCTCAAGTGTCTTCTCAGATTCTCTGTTCGGTTGAATCTCCGTCCACAGAGCGAACAGTTATATGGCCTCTCTCCTGTATGAATGCGCTCATGCTTTTTCAGATCAGCTAAACGACTGAACCTGAACTTGCAACACTTGCAAACGAAAGGCCTCTCATTTGAATGGCACACAAAGTGTGCTCCGAGGCTGGAGGGTGTTGCGAAAGTCTTGCCGCACACGTGGCAGCTGTGCAGAATCTCCCTGCTCTCAATGACGCTGGGGCTGCCGTGGACGCCCCCCGTTTGGACCATATTCTCCACCCGTGACCTAAGAATGTGTTTGGAAGCAGAATTAAGTAATTTGCCTAGTTGGTCATAGTGGACAACGCTGTTGGAAAAGGACGAGACAGGCAGCTGGTTGTGTTCGTTTGCTGGAGGAACATCTTGCAGGAGAACTACAGGAGCTTGTGTTCTGACCTCTTCTGTCTCTTCTTCTACAGAACACTCCAGAGGCTCTGGTTTAGATTCGTCTTTGACTCTGTTTGAGCCCAGTGGTGTGTCAGCGGTGGTCACTGGACTCTCTCTGCTGCCAGCGTTTGGGATTCTTCTTGGAGGGCTTCTCTTTAGCCTGGAGAGAGGTCTCTGCTTCTTCAAAGAATAGTCACATGTCCCTAGCAGAGCATGATGTCTGCTGTGTAAAGGAATTTCATCTAAAACCAGCTTGATGTGAACAGGATTGTCACTCGGACTTTGTGTCTGCTTGCTCACAGCGGAATCTCCAAGATAAATGAGATCTTTCTGTACGGGATCCTCCTCTAAACAAGGCATCTCAATGGGTAGGGAGACGTTCAGCATTTCATCTAAAAATATAAAAGAGGATTGAAAACGTGTACGAGCAAGTAGACAAGATAATTCCACAAGTGTAAGCTCTTTGTAATCTCACTTGAATCCCCAGCCATTGCCTGCTGGAGCTGTTTGAGCTTCTGCTGGAGGGTCTGATTCTCCAGACGTGTTCTGGCAGACTCTTTCTGATACTCGAGCACGGCCTGACCCATGAGCTGCAACACTTCCTGTACAGCTGCGGTGAGAAGCTCAGCTACATTTGTGACGAGGAGCTCCATCTGAGACATTCTGATAGGACCTGCTCAGAGACAAAACAAGTTCCCGTCAATGTGTACTTTAACCTTGTTCCAAACCCGTCAAAATTTCTTTGGAACATATAAAGAAACTTTTTCTGAGAATTGTATATTATCCATAAAACGAAACAGAGGTCACCAAAACATCAATACATATCTATATATATATGAGTTCCACAGAATAAAGAAAGGCGTGGAAGGCATGTTGTCGACTTAATGACCTCTGACCCGTTTAATGAAATGCGAAGTTGTGCGCAGGATTGCTTCTGAACCATAATAGATGAATATAATAAAATCACAATGGTAAATTTAATTTATTAGAACTTGTACAGGTTAGCAATGGCTTAATGCATTTTCACAAACCCAATTCTCTTTGCGCACTAGTCACTCAACAATAACGTTACATTAAAAAAATAAAATAAAACGAATATTTACGATTTCATTATACTTATATGACAATTAAAAATTGCACAATAACACCTACCTCTCTGTTCTCAAGCGCAAAGACCGGCTATATAATGAGGCTATAATGTCAGCAAGGTGAACTGTGACCTAACGCATGAAAACAAGAAGTCTCTCATGATATTTCTATCTTTATGGTGGACCGTATGTAGCGGTTTTTCCTTAAGGAAATGTCAAGACTGTCTGTGTGATAATGACCTAGTGGCCGTGTTGTGGAAACGCATTTCAGTGACGTACTACTTCCTTTACTGCGAACTGCTTCCCGTGCACGCTGTCATATATTCGACTGTTTCTAGGGTTACAAAGAACTGTAACACATCGGTTTATGCTGTTTATCACTTGATTAATCGCTCGTAGAACAACGAGCTCCCTCCCTTTTAAAGAAACAAAACTCAAACGTGTTTGAAACGTTACGAGGTTCACACCTTTTCTCTTCCAAGTTTCAGTTTACTAAAAACAGTGTACGCTTCAAGTGATTAACCATAAACATGTTGTATTGATTCAGAGTAAACACAGGAAGCAGTTTTATACGGTTTATAGTTTATACCAACATTCACTGCCGTGTGTGATTAACGATGACACTTGGATGAACTTCCTGTAAAGAGTTTATTCATTGTTTATTAACATATACCCCATTAACTCACTGAACGTCATCGTGTTAAACAGTGACCGAATTTATTTCAGAGGAGAGACAGAAACTCAAGTGCAACACATGCTACTGGCATATCAGAGTATAGTCTGTGTTTAATCCACTAGGTGGAGTTTAAAAGTGCATCACGGTAATTCTATGAGCTAACTTTAAACTATTCTGTCTGCTCACAAATTACAGTTGCTGCAAGACATGCTATAAACTAAGTGAAGCTTCCACTTAATAGTCTTCATTGTAGGCTTTAGAAAAAATAATACTCGATGAAGGGTTAATATATCACATTTACTGCAATGTGTCTGTTCCAAAATACAGTCTCACTTGAGCTAATAAAATATTCTTTTAACTTAGTGCAATGACTCTGGCTAATGTCAAACGGGGCTGGGAACACATATCTGGTTCAAAGAATTAAAAAAATTAAAATAAAGAATAAGAATATAAAGCTTGTTAGCTCACAAAAACATTAGATATAGAAACACTATGTTTTTCCCCCACATAAATATTTAACAGTCAAATAGTAATTTCTCTAAAACAAAAGAGATGCAATAGACGACTAAAAAAACTACAGTAAAAACAATTCCCATTCGAGTATCAAACACTAGGTTAGGTGATACTATCTCCTATGCAGCAGTTCGATGATGCGTGTTGAAAAGTTAAACATGTTTCAAAAAACTAAATGAGAATAGTTAAGGTAACTTGAAATGCTTCGACTGAACTATGTGACATGTACAGAACAGTTAGGATTGCAGACTTACTTGTAACTTACTGTAACAAAGAAACACTTTCCTATGTGTTGAGCTATTCTAATAGTGACTAAGACCTGCTAAGCTACAGCAAACAGTGAAGAGCATGCAGATTATTGTCTTAGGTTCCTTTGGGTGGGCTCCACTTTAAGGCCGTAGGGTCAATAGTCTTGATGCTTCCACGTTTTGCCTCTTTGGTTTTCCAATCATCAATCAGATCCTAAAAATCATTCAACAGTGTTTCATCAATACAACAAGCCTATAATTAATACAAATATATTGTGTTTTTAAAATGACATTACCTGTCTTTTTAAGATCAGGTGCTTCCCTTTCCAGTACTTCAGCATCTGGAGTGCCTGTAAAGTGCTGACAATGTCTACAGGATTGACAGCTGTTTCTTGACTGATTTCTGCTCCCAAGTGTTAATGTATGACAAAAAACAAAAACAATTATTAATAATATCGAGTGTTACATCCACACATAGACAAAGATAAAGGAACACACACACTAATGATCAAACATTTATGGTTTTTTAAGGATTTTACAAGAAGTCTCTTATGCTTACCAAGGCTACATATTTAAAAGAAAGTAAATATTGTGAAATATCATAACTGTTATGAATATATGAATGCACTAATTTATTCTAGTGACTGGAAAACTGAATTTTTAAGCATTTATTACTCTTCAGTGCTACATTACCCTTCAGATTTCATTCTAATTTTATTTAACAGTCAGGATTCTTTGTTGTAGCCTTTGATTCATTTAACGAATATATGATGAATAAAATAATTCATTTATAAATAAACTACTTTTTAAAACAGAACATAAAACTAAGTACCAGTGTTTTAAGGAAGAAGCGACCTTAAAAACGTTATATATAGCCCCTGGAAATCAAATTTTTATTAGGAGAACCTCATCAAAAATTAGTATTTTACCACACCATAACACAATATTTACCGGAAAGTGATTGGGCTAATTCTGGGCTAGCTGTGAGTAGCAATTGGGTGAGTTACGCTGAAAAACCTGCTTTCAAGTACCTTTAATGGAAATCTCTTTGCCCTGGAAGTTGTGCAGGTAGCGCAGGAGCACTTCCTTCCAGTAACTCCTGTAACTGATGAGTCCCAGGTCAGAGAGAGGCCGTTCAGGGGAGCCAACCTTCTCCTCTACTTTGGACAGCAAATAACCTGTGCAGAAACAAGCATTCAGTCAAACATTAAAATGCTCATGTCTTCCATTAACTGTAGCATTAAAAAGTGCACCCTTGGTAAGAGCGCTACTCTACTACTGTATGTTCGTTTGTTTAAAGACAAAATGACACGGCATACATGCAATTGCACTCACTGAAATCAATCAGCATCTTGCCATAACCCTGCCTCATATACTGTGGCATGGTCAGGATGCAGGAGACGTTGTAGTTCAGGAATGAATTCTTTTCCTAAACCCAGATACGTATTTTGATTACTACAAAATAATCAAGTGTGAAAGGAAACTCAAGCTTAAGGTTCACTAACAGAGTACCTTGGAGAAATATCCCACAAGATGGCAGCCGGTATTGTCAGCTTCAGTCATCACGTAGAAGAGAAATGGCTCCACATCGTAATACAACGTTTTGTGGTCCAGGAAGAGTTTGGCAAGCAGGCACAGGTTTTGGCAATAAATCTGCAAATGACGAGGCAGAATCAAGTACTGATCGCTAATGACTGACCTTAGCTCATTTAAAATCAAGAGTCTTTATGGGATGCATTTGTTCTTGCCTTGTTCTTCTTGCCATCCACTTCAAAAACAGATATAGCCCCTTTTCTGTAAATCTCATCACCTGGTGGATGTTTCCACACACATTTGGCCTGGTTGAAATTGAGATAAGAAAGAGGTGTGTGTGTGTGAATACAAAACGCACACTTGTTCAACATTATAATGCAAGGTTGGACAAAAACAGCAATTTTGCCAGTTTTAAAATGGTGTGAAAAAATTACCATGTGACGTCTCAGAATGGTCTGACTCTTCATGTATTTGAGGCAGAACTCGCACATGTAGAGACGGCCGAGGCGGGCGTACTCCTCGGGGTACGGCGAGTGGTACCAGGTGTCCAGCTCATAGCGGCCGAACACAATGGTCTTTATCATGTTGCCACCCTCCGTGACCTGTCCCTGCAGCCGAAGTTTATCCTGCAAGGACCAATGAAGGGTGTGAGAAACACAGGTCTGCCTGGAGGAATGAGCACACGGAGATAGAAGGAAAACCCTGAAGCCTACCGCTGAAGATTCATGAATGGGAGGGTTGAGGCTGAGATTGAGAGATATGCTATAGTTGAGGGGACAGTAAGATTTTTTTTTTTTTTCAAATAAATAAATAAATACTTTATTCAGGAAGGATGCATTAAACTTTACTGTAAATACATTGATTATGTTACAAATGATTTCTATTTCTATTGAACTATTCTATTTATCAAACAATCCAACAACAATGACAGTATCACTGTTTCCAAGCAGCACAATGGTTTTTAGTATTGATAATAATAATTAATGTTTACTGCTACTTAAGCTACAAGTTCTGATGGTCATGTGACACTGAAGACTGAAGCAAGGTAAAAATTGCAGTAGTAAACAATTACGTAAACTGTTGTAAATGCAGCCATGGTGAACGTAAGAGACTTTTTTCTAAATTCTTAAAAAATATTACTAATCCTTAAACTTTTAAAATGGAGGTGTACACTTTCAATAACTGTACAAATTGATTAACAGAAGGCAATGTACAAATTTAAAGAGTTAAATGAAAAGAAATCAGCTGGAGAAAATAAGAAGGTTTTCTCTTATTTCAGCCAAAAAAGAATACCATGATTATTTACTCAATTTTGTTGCAATTGTCTTTTTTTAGTCAAGCTCTAAAAGATAATACTCTACAGGACTGAAATGTCACGAGGATTAGTAATTGTCAAATTTTTCATTTTTGGAGCAGTTCCTTTAGTATGCTGCTGAACGTATGCAACAGATGAGAGAATGGCAGCAGTTTGGAGGCTACAGTGGAAGAAAGTCCAGCGTAGGCCCATCTGCAGTGGAGAGCAATCTTTACAGATTCGTGAAAAAGAGTGGGAAAAGGAGAAAACAGAGGGAGAAAATGAGATGGGTCTTCTCTCTTACAAGATCGTCCGAGGCACATGCCTGGGCTTTTCTGAACAGCTCCAGGTCATAGTCACTTGTGATGTTCTCCAGCAGAGGCTCACAAATGCTGCCATGGGTCAGTTTGTGCTCCTAAAAAACAACGAGAGCTCAGAAACCGATCTGCCAAGGGCTTTTGTCATTCTTTCTGCAAAGACAGAGCATGCATAACACTCACTGTATACTTGTCTTTTTGCTCTTTAAGAGGAACAGAGTTTCTCTTCCTCCTCATCTCTGTTACCTTCTCTTTATACCGCAGCTGTCGCTCTGCTTGGGCCTGGAGGGGAAGTAACTCAGAGAATGTGAGTGCTAGTTGAGGCTCTTTAACATGTAATGTTCACAGCACATTAAATCTGAGAGCAGCTCTTGGAGAATGGATACATTTGGGATTTACTAGGTTACATGCCGGTCCAAGAGGCAGGATTTGAAACACTTTACCTTCTTGAAACACCTTCCATTCATAGCTAAAACACTTGAACGAGTCGTTTATAACCAAGTATCACTATTTCTCACTCAGAACAGCTTACTCGATGCTAACCAATCAGGGTTCCGGAGTGGCCATTCAACCGAAACTGCATT
>JAUCNO010000710.1:491762-506370 GCA_032353835.1 Enteromius viviparus | reverse complement strand
TGAATGAGCGGGGGGAAAAAAAGGGGTGGGAGGTGAGGGGGGCTTTTAATTGGAGTTGGTAGGTGAATGTTTTTAAAAAAAAGGGAATGTACTGTGTATACGGAAAAGTGTGTACGGAAAAAAGTGGGTACAAAAAAGTGTCTACAAAAAAGGAAAAGGGTGTACAAATAGTGTGTACAAAAAGAGTGTACAAAAAGAGTGTACAAAAAGAGTGTACAAAAAGAGTGTACAAAAAGTGTGTACAAAAAATTGTGTATAATATACGGAAAAAGGTATTGTGTATGTAATCTATGGAATATGAGAAATGTTAATTGGGGGTTATATAATCCCCGGGTGAGCCATGATGATAGAGGAGGGGGAGGGACAGTAGTTCCCCTTACCTTCTTATCTGAAGCACCCTGGTAAAGACAAGAAGGGGCCGAGGGTGTGAGAAGCAAGCCCTGAACAGGCCTGAGCCCTAACATCCACCCGTAATGGGGTCATTATTGGTTGATTGTGGGGCCGGGAGTACAAGAAGCGAGCCCTGAACAGACCTGAACCCTAACACTTACCCGTCAGGGGGTCATTATCGGTCGGTTGTGGGGCCGAGAGTGTGAGAAGCTAACCCTGAACAAACCTGAACCCTAACACCTACCTGTCATGGGGTCATTATCGGTTGATTGTGGGGCTGAGAGTGTGAGAAGCTAACCCTGAACAGACCTGAACCCTAACACCTACCCGTCATGGGGTCATTATCGGTTGATTGTGGGGCCGGGAGTGTGGGAAGTTAGCCCTGAACAGCCCTTAACCCTAACACTTACCCGTCATGGGGTCATTATCGGTTGATTGTGGGGCTGAGAGGGTGAGAAGCTAACCCTGAACAGACCTGAACCCTAACACCTACCCGTCATGGGGTCATTATCGGTTGATTGTGGGGTCGAGAGTGTGAGAAGCTAGCCCTAAACAGCCCTGAACCCTAACACTTACCCGTTATGGGGTCATTATCGGTTGATTGTGGGGGCGGGAGTGTGGGAAGTTAGCCCTGAACAGACCTGAACCCTAACACTTACCCGTCATGGTCATTATCGGTTGATTGTGGGGCCGAGAGTGTGAGAGGCTAGCCCTGAACCGACCTGAACCCTAACACTTACCTGTCATGGGGTCATTATCGGTTGATTGTGGGGCCGAGAGTGTGAGAAGCTAGCCCTGAACAGACCTGAGCCTTAGTATCTACCCATCATGGGGTTAATGTGAAAGGTTGATTAATGAACCTTAGACTGGTTGATTGGGGGACCGAGAGGGCCAGCCCTAGGCGGATCTGGGCCCTAACATTTGGGGTGAAATGTCAAGTTAACGGACCTTGGATGGGCTGATTATATGGCCAAAGGTGCTAGAGTCCTCGGGAAGGGTTAGGGAAGTGAAGGATTATGGGTAATTGGGTACCCGCGCAGGAGGTAGAAGGCTTGAGAGGAGGAAGGGTTTGGTAGTTTGATGAGAGGGACCGCACTTAGAGGTCCTTTGCTGCTGGCGATTGTCCTAGGTAAGGATGGTGTCTGTTCGGTTTAAGCAGGGACCTCGAGAGATGAGGGCTGGTAGAAGCTTGATGTGCTCTGAGGCGCATTCGCCAGTCTTAAATCTCGCCCAGTGTGGGTGGCAGGTGGAGGATTGTGGGGTTTTTTGAGGGTTGATGCTCAGATTGGCAGAGATCATCATACGCTAACTCCTTTTCGGATGACCTGGGATACCTAGCGGTGTTAACGAAGGGTTATCTGGGGGAGGGGTAAGTATCCAGCCCCCCTGGGTCCACTAGGACAGCACGTAGGGACGGTGGCCTGGGGCTAACAGGCCTTAATTGGAGCCCAGTTTTCTTTTGGTGGGTAGCACCGCTCAAGCAACAGTACATTTTTGCATCCAACACTCTTGCACCTCATCCTGATTATGGCATTTTTTTAATGATGGAGGCCGATAGGGGCTCGGATTAGGGGTCAGGGCGCCCAGCGGTTGCTCCTTCTTGGGGGTGACGTCTGTTTGGGTTGCTTTGGCTCTTAGGGGGAGAGGGCTGGTAGAAGCTTGATGCTTTGCATCCGCCAGTCCAATCTCCCGATCTCCGGGCCTGGCCTAGCAGTTGGCTCTAGTGGATGTGGGTAATGTGGGATGTCGGTCGGGACAGGGTGGCATAAGTTGAAGGAAGATTAGAATTGGACAAGGAGACACACGCCAAGGTTTGATCACCCTGGGCGGGCCGCCCCAGTGGAGGGTGTATAGTGTTTAAAGGGCCGAAACACCCAATGATCCTGGGGTACACTACTGAAGATGTGATCTCTGTAGAAAGCTTGTGGTTGTAAGCATCAATCTTGTGTGGGGTGTAGTCCTGAGGGGTCGGTTGAAGTAAATGGAGGCTACGTAAAATGTCGTGAAATGTCGGTCAGTGTGGAAGGCCAATTTACTGGGCCATTGTGGATCGGGGGATGTAGGGAATTAGTTTTAGGTTCGGGTTTTTCGGGGATCGGTTCAGCCCCAAAAAAAAGGGAATAGGATGGGATGCCGGGCCGGGATTACTGGAGCAGGGCCTGCTGGTCCTGGTCGGGTTCGCCGGTTTCGGAGTAGATTCAGTCAAGGATCTCTCATTCTTGGGTCCGGTGTAGTGTTTAAAGGGCCGAAACAACCAATGATCCTGGGGTACACTACTGAAGATGTGATCTCTGTAGAAAGCTTGTGGTTGTAAGCATCAATCTTGTAAGCTACATAAAGTGTCGTGAAATGTCGGTCGGTGTGGAAGGCCAATTTACTGGCCCATTTTGGATCGGGGGATGTGGGGAATTTGTCTGGTTTTTTTTCGGGGATCGGTTCAGCCAAAGAAAAAGGAGTAGGATGGGATGCCGGGCCGGGATTACTGGAGCAGGGCCGGATGGTCCTGGTCGGGTTCGCCGGTTTCGGAGTAGATTCAGTCAGGGATCTCTCATTCTTGGGTCCAGTGGGATCCGGTTGATATAAGGAGGGGATACTGCTGGTATGGCATTAGAGATTGAGTATGGTTTGTGGTTTCCCATGTTTCCTCGGGTTTGGGGATAGGAGAGCGATGCCTGGCCGGGTTTTCCGGGCTGTAGCCTTTTTGGTTGCAGCGTGGATCGCCGGTCGGGAGCAGGTCCGGGTTTGGACCTCGCCTCCTCGGATCTATTGGAATCCGGTCATTGAGATTGAGTATAGTTGATGGTTTCCCATGGGCCCAGTGTGGCCGTTCTCCCAGGTGGAGTAGATCATGGGCGCTATGGAATGGTCTAACAGGCGTCGGCCCGTGCCCTTTCCTCAGTCTCCCTATTCCAAACCTTCCTAGACGGGTGCTAGGTTGGGGGGAGCTGTTGTAATTTTTCAAACACCAAACCCTAACTGACTGAAAGGGAACTGTAAATTCTATTTGTTAATGTTAATTTGTGAATTTCGTAAGTTTTTTTAATGTGCTATATGTTCTTTCTTTTCTCTCTGCTTTAAACAGGCTCCTGTCACTCAGCGACAATCCTGTCTTTACAGAAAGGTAAGATGATTAGTAATTGTGTATTACAGTGGTGAATCCAGAAATAATAATTTGGGTAGAATTTAAAAGACCTTTTGACAAAAGTTTAAGAACTCACAAAAAAAAAAAAATAATAATAATAATAGTAATATATATATATACTGTATATATATATATATATATAGGAACGTTGTCGGCCTGGTCTTGTTTCATGTCTTGTCTTTCTGTTTTGATCTCATCTTGATTTCTTACAAGTTCTGACCTTTAATTTGTCCCTGCTGTGTTTCATAGGTGTTCTGAGTTTCCCTCTTGTTTCCTTGTGTATTTAATCCATGTCTTTTGAATTCTCCCTTGTAGGTCGATGTTAATGTTATGCGTTTTTGCCTGCTGTCTCATTTGTCATGTTGTGTTTATCTGGACTTCATTAAATGTTATCTCATTTCATCCATCCCGTGTCTTCCTGCCTTCCTTGCCCACAGAGAAGCGTGGCTAAGCGTGATAGATCGACCGACCCAAACAAACAAAGGAGATGGAATTCCGCGCGCACCTCAGCGCGCTGATCTGCCGAGACCCGCCGTTCGAGGACTTTGTTAAGGAGTTCTGCAAACTCGCAGATGATCAGGTCTCGAGGAACGCTGCCATCATCGCGGCATTTACTTCCGGACACTGCCAGATTGAGATGGCGGTATTCCTCAGTCTAGTGAATGTTCAGGCCCAGGGAAGTGTTTCACAGCCCGCCGATCCATCGCCGCGAGATCAGCTGTGCGCACCGCGAGCCCACATCTACTTTGTTTGTTTGGGTTGGTTGATCTGTCACGCTTAGCTGCCCTTCTCTGTGGGCAAGGAAGGCAGGAAGACACAGGATCATTGAAACGAGGTAACATTTAATAAAGTCCAGATAAACACAACATGACAAACGTTGTAACATTAAACATCGACCAACAAGGGACAATTCAAAAAACACAGATTAAATGCACAAGGAAACAAGAGGGAAACTGGGAACACCTGTGAGATAGGGCTGGGAAATATATATTGTACGATATATTATGTGCATCTCATCAGTAAAGCCGGTTCTTTGATTAGCACTAAATCTCCGTCAGCTGTGTTTAAATGCAGCGCCAGTTTATGAACAGCCGTAGATCACCGATAAGCTGCGCCATTGAATCACCCGCGAAACTACCGCGTAGCTTGTCAGTGATCTACGGCTCTGTTCATAAACTGGCGCTGCATTTAAACACAGCTGACGGAGATTTAGCGCTAATTAAAGAACCGGCTTATAATATATCGTACGATATATATCGCCCAGCCCTACTGTGAGACACGGCTGGGAACAAATCAACTAATGATGACAAGACAGATAAGGTCAGAACACGTGAGAAATCAAAATGAGACCAAAACAGAAAGACGAGACATGAAACAAGACCAGGCCGACAAGGTTTTTTATACATTTATATATTTGGAGCCAGTTTTCCATTTTTACCTATACTGAAAAAAATGATTAATTGAATTTACTGAGTTTTTTAAGGTAAGTTGTTGCAATCAATTTATTTGAGCTAAATTTAAATAAACAAATTTAGTTGAATTTAAGCAATTTTATTTAGTTACCTTTGTATAAAAAAACTAATTTGAGCCCTTTTTCGTTGTTACTTCCTCTTAAATGTATTTATTCTTGACAAAAAAAAATTCACTGTGCAGCGAATTGGTCTGTTTTAAAACCAAAAGATAAAAAAACAGACCTTTTTTTCATGCTGACAGATAAGCAGATGTATGTGAGTGAGAAAATATATATAGCATTAAAAAATAAGTAATGGAGCTGATGAAAAGCTATTCTCTGCTATTCTCAAATCTGATTGTTTAATCATAATGTTGTTCCAGGGTCAACAAAGATGTTGACCCAGGGACATGTCGAACTCAAAATCAGTTTCTGCAACCCTATCATAGGAAACTTAGTGCGAGTACTGATTGTCATTTCTTGTTGTACCCTTTATGTTTTCTTTCTCTTGTACTTTCTTTGTTTCTTGTGTACATTTTCTTTGAAGTATGGCAAATACACCTTCTTACTGGACCTTGAAACGAAAATCTAGAGATAGAGTTAACAAACAGCTGGAATCAGTTCAGTGTGGATTAGGTTTCGGCTGTGGTGAAAATCTACCAACTGACAATTATGAATATCCAATTAATACTGATGACGACTTCATGGACTATGAATCATCTTTCCCTGAGGAGTTAGATTCTTTACAGTCTTATAACAGTAGTTCTGGTGAAGAAGAGCAACCTCATCTGGAAAGTAGACTAGCAACATGGGCATTGGAAGAAAATATAACACACAGTGCATTGAATAAATTATTAGGAATTCTAAAGGACAGTCATCCATCACTGCCAGCTGATGCAAGAACACTTCTCAGGACTTCACGCTCAGAATCAGTGGTTGTCCAGGAAAAGGCTGGTGGGACATACCATTACTTTGGAATCTTGAAGTCAATGAAAACCACTTTGGAGGCAAATAAGAGCAGTTTGGCTCATGGTGTATGCCTAGAACTTCAAGCAAATGTGGATGGGTTGCCAATATTTAAAAGTTCTGGCCCATTCTTGGAGTCATCAAGAATCTCCCTCAGCATCAGCCATTTGTGATTGGGCTTTTCTGTGGCGCCAGCAAGCCTTCATGAGTACATGGAAGATTTTGTGGCTGAAGTTGTGTTGTTGGAAAAAGGATTTTTATTTCAAGGAATTACAATGAGGCTCCAACTGTGCTCAATGGTCTGTGATGCTCCAGCCAGAGCTTTTTTGAAGAATGTAAAAGGACACACAGGCTACTCAGGGTGTGAGAAGTGTGTGCAGGAAGGGGAATATGTGAACAACAGGGTGGTATTCCCTCAAACTGATGCCCGCCTTCGCACTGACAAAGACTTCAAAGAAATGGCTGATGAAGGGCATCATCTTGGATCATCACCTCTGGTTGCCTTATCTTTGGGCATGGTCAGTGGGTTTCCATTAGATTACATGCATCTTGTCTGCTTGGGTGTCATGAGGCGACTCTTGTACCCGTGGCTCAAGGGTCCACTGGCTTGCAGGCTGTCAGGTTTACAAGTGAATATTCTCTCTGAAAAGCTCTTGATGATCAGAAAAAGTGTGCCAGTGGAATTTGCGCGAAAGCCAAGATCGTTGAATGAAGTAGGCAGATGGAAAGCCTCAGAATTCCGTCAGTTCCTGCTTTATACTGGTCCTGTGCTCCTTAAAGACATCCTGCATACTGCAGTATACCACCACTTCTTACTTTTGTTTGTTGGAGTGTTCATACTGTCAAACAAGGCACTGCTTGAGGAGCATACCGACTATGCAAATGATGCACTTGTGTTGTTTGTTCAGCACTTTGGAAAGCTGTATGGTGACTTGTACCTTTCTTACAATGTGCACAACCTTGTGCACCTTGCACAAGATGTCAAGTTGCATGGCAACCTGGATTCCTTCAGTGCCTTCAAATTTGAAAATTTCATGCAAAAACTGAAGAGGTTTGTAAGGAAATCAGAATCTCCCTGCTGCCAAGTTGTGAAGAGGCTTGCGGAGAGGGAGTCAGTGCAAATGCAAAAGGTTGAAAGTTTAGGTGTAAGGAGAGAACACACATCTGGACCTCTACCACCAGAGTTTCAGTGTGCACAGCAGTACACCCAATATAACACCAAGCTCTTCACCCTTAAACTTGACCAAGCCAACAGCCATGTCTACATTCAGGGAAAGGTGGCAAAGATCAGGAATATAATTGTTGAGAAAGAGGAGGTACACCTGGTCTACTCTACATTTGCCCATCAAGAGTCCTTCTTTGAGTACCCCACGTCTTCCTCTACATTCGGTATACATTTAGTAGATGACCTCTTGGACATGACACATCACTGCAGTATTCGCCTGGTAGAAGGGAAGGCTTTCCTTTTACCTCATGGGAGAAAATTTGTTGCTGTACCTCTAATACATATGAACTGACAATTTAAACTCCATCGAACTGCATACCATTAAACTATCTCACCCACGTGCCATCAACTATCTCTTAGCCCCTTGCTTGCCTCTTTCCACAGTCTTATGTAGTATGTATTAAGTCTTTGTGTCTGTCAGTCCATCCGTCATCTGTCTGTCTAGCTGTATATCCGTCTGTCACCATGCTTGTGGATGCCTCTCCTGCCAGCAAAGCTTCTTCCCTCTGATCTGCACTATTCTGCTTACCTGAACTGGAAGTAGTCACTGTGAAAATTGTTTTTTAAGGCCAATTCACACCGCACAGAGAAAACCAACAAACTCCAAAAGACTAGTTGGCTCAAGTTGGCTGTTGGATTAAGAATCTTATGAAAAATAAGAGTCATGTCCACACTACACCAACAGACACTGACCAACTCTCACTGACTGAGAAAAAAATGGATGATCCTATATTCACAATGCAAATTTTACTCTTATTAATGTATTTGTGTGTCATTATTCACAAGAAAAGACTGTGAATTAAACAAAAGAGGCTGTAGGTGAAGCAGTGGTTGTTGTAATTTAAATGAAAACAAACTCTAACCAACTCCAACCACATCTGACAGGGGTAACACACTGATCCAGCAAACTCCAACAGACTAGTTTGTTAAAGTCTGTTGGCGTTTGTCTGTGTGGTGTGAATTGGCCTTTATTGTTGTGCAGGGTTGTGATCATTTTTGCTCACTAGTCACATTCACATTTTCACTAAGTTAGGACTGCGACTTATTATTATTATTATTATTATTATTAAGAATAATTCAGTATAAATGGCCAAATATCTATCTTAATTTACATTAAAACACACCTGATTCAAGTATTATTTATAAAAAATTAAGAACATCAGATTATATATTGTTGATTCTATCTGCATTTGGTGGGTGGGTGCCAACTTTAAACCTAGTTGTGTCTAGTTGTGAGAGATTTTTCTGGCACTATGCATCACATAAGAACATGACATGTACTATTATTTGTACAGTATTTTTATACCCAACTGTATACTAATTATCTTTATATCCTGTTACATATTTTGTATTAGGTAACTATGTACCTAGTAGTACTTTTCGAAGAAGAAAATAAAACTGGTCCAGTGGCAAAGGAGTGGTTTTCAGATGGGCTTGCTTGGTGGCCCCCATACAGGGACAAGTGCCAGATTCTCCGAAGTGTCCAAAAAAAGGTTGTCCCCAATCCATCAAAAGGCTGGAGACAATTTGCTGCACGCGTGCTTTACGAATCAGGTCATTTTCGGTGTTGAAACATGCATCTGAGTATTACAGAATCTGTATGGTATACATATTAGGACATCCTTATACCTCAGTCATCAGACGAATAGGCATCATGCCTCAGACTAAAAGGCTAGAGGGTCTCAGGAAAAACAACATTAGGTCTCATAAGATTAGACATCAAGCAAAATGCCTTTTTTTTGCATCAGACACTTCTTATTACCCATTAACATAGAATTTAAATGAAATTATAGTTGTGAATATTGTCTGGGTTTTTTTGAGTCTGTTTCACCCGATGCCTTTTTTGTCAAAGGCCATTTTGCCCAATGGCTGAACGTACAATACCTGACACCTGATGCTGTTTTTCTTGAGACCTGAAGCCTTTCAGTTTGAAGCATGATGCCTTTTAAGCCGGGTTCACTCTACAGGAGTTTTAAAATTCTAAACAATTATGAAATCTAGTTGCAGCACACACATAAGGAGAATAATACCAGAGGGAGCGCCTCACGTGATCTCACACATCAGATCCTCATTGATATTTCAGTGATGTTTACATTAGCTAGCGTGCTAGTAGCTTTCTGTACTTCAGCTTTCTGTGATTTCACTCCAGCACTGCTTTCTCCTCATGGTTGTGAAAAGTTTCCACACATTATTCAGACAGTCGTGTACTACAAAACTCATATAGCCATCATCATCCTGATTTAAATCCTGAATATCAAACATGTTTGATATGATCGGGACGGCCCCGATTTGTGTGCGAACAGATCGGGTGGTGCAAAGTTCCATCGGTGAACATCGGGACCGATCGAGGTGCATAACAAGATTTTTGCTCTGATTCTCGGGAGGGGAAAATCATTGCTAAAATGGTCTAAAAACCCTGTAGTGTGAGCCAGGCATTGGCTGAAGCAGATTACCTTCATTGGAAATTACATGTTGCTCTAATATTGTTAACTATCTACCTTTACTATAGCTACATCTAACCAGTTTTTATTATTAAATAGTTAACATACTAAATGTTTTTTTTACAGATTCAATCAAGAAAATAGAGGAAAAGTGGGAAAGGTCATGTGTGACATCAGACCTAAATACCGACAAAGAACACGAAGTTACAACTGCACGGCAACGAAGAAAGTAAGCACATAGTTTTGACTATCACACTTTTTATTTTGTAATCACACAGATTTTGATTATGGTTGAGGAAAATGTTGTCATATTTGCTTGTACATTTGCTTGTATCGCATAATATTATTCATGAAAAGCAAATAATAATGGTTAATTTACTTATATAGACCGAAACGTCTCAGGTCACCATCACCCTCATCAATATCATCAGAGGAAGATGACAATTTGGTAACTTTTCAAGAAACTTGCCTGCACAAAACACCAAAAAGGGTTCATCGACTCCCTTCCAGAAACCTAACAGCCCCTCCTCCCTTACCAATGGTCAAAAGACCAAAGTGCACAGATGCCATCATAGCTGGTAAGCTTGTTCTGATCTGTTTTAAAGTAAAACACACCTGATACAACAGAGAATATATAAAAGACATCAGGGGCCGTATTTACAAAACATTTTGTTTTACCACTAAGAGTTTTTCTAAATATTCATAAAGCTACTGAGACCAGTGTTGCCAACTTAGCGACTTTGTCGCTAGATTTAGCGACTTTTCAGTTATATTGAGAATCTGGGTGCATTAAACTACATTAGAGAAGCAAGATAATATGACGCACTGACGTAATAATTATGCAAATTGACGTATGACGTCATCTGGCAACATCTAGCAACTTTTCAAGCTGGATTTAGCTACATTTGATTGAAAAAAGTTGGCAACACTGGCAGAGACAAACTTTTACTAAAGAAAAGAGAGAAGTCTTAAAGGAATATTTAACCCAAAAATTAAAATTGTCAGTAGTTCCAAATCAGTATGAATTTCTTTATTCTGCTGAACACAAAGGAAGATATTTTGAAAAAAGTTTGTAAGGCTGTTGTCATGCATAGGAAGCACGATGATGAAGGATAACAGTTAACGGTCTTTAATAGTTTCAAATAAGGCAGGGAGGCACACACACTCACATAGATGTTCACATAGCATTTTTATTCCTACTATGGAAGTCAATGGTCAATGGTTATGATTCTAGACTTCTGTTTTTGTTTTCATCCCCTCATGTTTAGGTGTGTGTTAAACATCCTCTATTACCTTCCTCTCATTTGTCATCATGCTTCCTACCCATGAAAACAGCCTGGTCACAAATTTTCTTTAAAATATCTTTCTTTGTGTTGGGGACAATAAAGAAATTCCTTTCAGTAGTCCTCCCTTTAAGTAGAATCTAAAAAGTAATTTCCCATTTGTGCAGGTTCCATTTAAAAGTCCACTAAAACTTAACAGATTAGGCCTACAATGCCTGCTTCTGCTACTGGAATTTTTGGTTACACTTTATTTGAAGGATTCCTTGTCACAGTGTAACAGTAATATTGATGAACTACATATACTTGTTAAATGATTAGGGTTAGGATTAGGGTTTGGTTTACGGTTACTTGCATGTATTTACATGTAACATGTGTAACATAAAACTGACAAAAGCCTGTGGTGACAGACATGCCAGTCTGATATTTTGTAACACTTTAATTTCATAACAGGGATTTCACAGGCCCGACCAGTGTCCTCCAAAAGTGAGCATTGCCCTGTTCCAGGTGGCAATCCAGCAATATGGACTCTTCTCAAAGTAAATGAGATGACATAGTGAAGATATAGTGTTTCAGAAAAATTTACAAAAGGGTCTGGTGACAAGGACATGCTTAGTCTATTCTTTGTGTAATGTTTTTTTTTTTCATTTCATAACAGTTATTTCACAGGCCCGACCAGTGTCGTCCAACAGAATTGTAGGTCGGACTAGAAACAGACAATCGTCAAAGGCCAGCTTACACTGAACATAAGCATCTGTCAGAAATTCCAGACTGTAGACTTTTGACATTAACTTTACATGTTCAGAGTTAATAGAATATTTAGGGTTCTTTCATTAATCATATAAACACACATTAAATAATGTTTTTATTTTTTTTGTTCTTCAAGTAACAACAGTTAGCTGGAGGCCAAACGAGGTGGAACATCAAACTCCACGGCATGATGATGGGTTGAGATTTCCTAAACGTAAGTTATTTGATTTTATACTACGGGGCCGTTGAATGCTTGAATCTTATTGGCTGGCGAATGTTCTATGGTGTGTAATTATTTTCAAGGAATCGCACGGTGAACGTAGTTCCAGGCAGCTCTTTGATCGCATTACAGTTCAATATCACTTCGTCAATTGGTTTCTATTAGTGGTGTGACGACACACTTATCCCACGAGATGAGACGAGATTTGGAATTTGTGTCAGCACGTCATAAACAATGCAGCAGCAGTTTTCTGTCTGAGATTTTGTTGCTCCGCATCATACCACTATCGCAAGGATATCACCAAGTTCTCGAGAGACTAGTCACATCTCGCGAGACACGTCGCATCTCACAAGATCTTGTTTCTGAGTGGCTTGCTAGCGCACTATTTTGAGCAATGTAAACACTAATTAGTAATTAAATATAAAGAAATTTCTCATCCTCCATAACGCAGTGGTTATGTACAGCTCATATCATATGTAAACCTTTGTCTTACCACGGCAACGGCTTACGTATTTGAATTGCGTTTCAAAGAGATCCATTATCAATCCCGCAGTGGGAAACTAAACCATAACCGTACCGGCAAAGAGAACCTATGGCCCAGCTGAATGTTATCTACATGTGACACATGTGACATATCCTTCTTTCCCTAGATCAAAGATATAGCCTCCATGACACTCAATGAATTCCAACTACCTGCACTGGTACGTTTGGCGGCCTTGTTTCTCGTTTCCAGCAGCCAATGTGGCGTCTACTTATATATGTCTATGGTGCTGCTAGCGTTTATTTAAACACGTGAATAGTTCAAAAACACAAACCTTTCTTCAGCAGAAGCTCAGATGCGCGGCGCGGATATATGACGTCATGTTACCCTGCCAAAATAAAAGTCCCACCTGATCGCTAGCATTTGTCAGAAATTTCAGTAATAAATTACCACAGATTCTTTAAAGCACACACATAAAAGAAATGCAACAATAAATAGGAAATGTGTTATATGTTGTTGTATTTGTTTAATTTGTGCAGCACCAAACCTTTTCTGCACAGCATTAAACTCCTAGACTGTCTGTGGAAATGCAGTTATGAAGACTGTTATAGAGGGTGTTTTGTCCATGTGAAAATTACAATGTTATTGATATAGTACCGATATTACAATGTGTCTTACACTAGATAGTACATTACAGTAATAATATAATATTATAAAATAATATCTACATATGTGTACTAACATTCTATCTTTTTTCTTTTTCTTGCTTTTCCCCGGGCAAATCATTTAATCACCATATAATCACAGTATACTTTGTTTACTCTTACCTGCCTTTTTTTGCTGCAATTAATGAAACATCATTCCTCATTATTTCAAAATGAAGAAAACCATCACTGTGTCTGAGATAGTAGTATGCTAATCATGATAGAAACATGCTAACAACTTCCTAATCATGCTAGAAACAAGCTAGAAACATACTACCAACATGCTAGTAACATGCTAATCATGCTAGCAACATGCTAGTATCTATCTATCTATCTATCATCTCACTGTTTCTGTCTATCTGACTTTATAATCTATTTCTAATGATTTCAGACTGAAAACTCAAACTTAAACTTTTAAAACTTTTAAAACTTAAACTCTTTTAACTTTTTTTTTAACTTCTTAAACTATTTGAAACTTTTCACACTTTTAAACTGTCAGCCACTGCTGTCTCAAGCCAACTTTAAGTTTGTCTCGACAAACTTTTTTATCTAGTAATATATGTTGTCTGTCCTAAGATGAACCATGTCAAGACAAGGCAGTTTTAGTTTTTTTGTTCTAAATGTACATAATGGGGGGGGGATTGCAGTCTTTGTATTCTGTGTATTATGTATCTAATTCAGTAGTATAAGTTTGCACTTTTAGTTTATCTTACAAGTTTTCACTACAATAAGGGTAATAAGGTGTCACATTGATTTATGCCATAACACGTGGTAATTACTTACGTGTCCGATGTAATTTGCCAACGGTGTTACAATGTTGGGAAATTATGACATTATCTTCTCAGTACACACGCTACAAAACAAATGTTCACCCAAACAGCAGGTGGCACTGTCTTAAATGACAACAGGTCTGGAGGTGCATCTCTGAGCGTCTGAGAGTGCATTTGGGTCTCCGGGTCTGCAGCTTCATGCTACTCCCTCATACAGGTTCAGCCGGATGTTGAGGAGAAGTGTGTGAGGGTGACATGTGTCCTCCACAACTTTATGAGGAGATCTACAGAGGCATCTGTTGTGAGGGGAACAGTGCAGAGTCTCGGTCGGGTCGCAGACAATAATACTGCCAGAGAAGTCATCCGGGTCACGGACAGCTTCATGGCTTGAGGAAGCAGTCCCATGGAAACCGACTGAATATTCCTGTGTTCATGTCCTTTCTGTTTAGCTCTTGTGATTATTCCCATCCTTTTGTCTTTTATTTACACCATTATTTAAGTAATCACATCTTTTCAACCTCTTTTGTAAATATTGCACCTTTTTTCATCCATAACTCTTGTAAATATTTTTCAGTCATTTATTGTTTAAGTTTAGATAAATAATAATTTCTGCAGACCGTTTATTTACCCAAATCTATGCTCTCTTGTATTTTATTCCTTATTAAATTAAAAACTTAAGTTGTGAACTAACCAGGGGTGCGTTTCCCAAAGGCATAGTTAGTCTACTATGGTCGCAAGTTCCGTCATTACCAGCATAGTTCAACAATTCTGTGTTTCCCAAAAGCATAG
>JAUCNO010000710.1:445611-457554 GCA_032353835.1 Enteromius viviparus | reverse complement strand
TCGTGATTAAAAATCGAGATCGTTCGATATGGGGAAAAAAATCGTGATCACTTTTTTTGCCATATCGCCCAGCCCTATGTTAAAGAAAGAGAACATTCTTGTAAATTTTTTTTTTAGCTTGCTTTTTGTTTTGTTTTTTGCTATTTTGGAAGTTTTAATGTATTATTTACCTTTTAATGTGTTAATTGCACGTGCTATTCACAATTACATTAGTTTATTCTCAAATACCGAAATAGTTTTTGCTGTCACGAATGCTGTTGTGAAGAGGGCTTTGGTACAGACTACTTTCACTTCAACTGACACAATGTGGCCGATTTAGTTTTTATATTTCATCTCTTCCAGTGAAAATAAGTGCCAAAGAATCAAGCTTTTTCTGGCAGGTTATCCTCATATCTTGACATCTTTGTAAAGACAGCGATGGTCGTCTTGACCTGTTTTTCCTGCAGCTTGGAGCTTGTGGGTGTTTGACGTCAGTCCTGTGACAAACGCGCAGCTACTCGTGTCAGGATGTATTATCTAATGCTGTGACAGGAAGTGATGTCACAGATGAAAGTTCCTATGACTTGATATCCTCTTCCAACCTGATCTGAATTTTGTACTTTATATATATATATATACAGTATATATATATATATATGTATACAGAGAGAGAGAGAGAGAGAGATAGGCCTGTGTGTGTGTGTGTGTGTGTGTGTGTATGTCTATTAATTTCATGAAATATTGCAATTAAACATAACGTTTTTAAATTTTAGTATACTTTAAATATACACTACTGTTTAAAAGTTGGGTCAGTTTTTTTTTTCTTCCTTTTTCTCAAAGGAATTAATAGTTTTATTCAGCTATGATGTGTTGATAAATTGCTATTAATTGAATAATTGAAGGGATAGTAAAGACTTATGTTGTTAAAAAAGATTTCTATTTTGAAGAAATGCTGCTCTTTATAACTTTTAATTAATCTTAAAATCCTGAAAAAATACTAAGCTGTATTAAGCAGCACAACCGTTTTTAAACTTTGATGATAATCATAAAATATAATATAATAATAATATAATCATCATAAAGGATCACTGAAGACTGGAGTAATGTTGCTGAAAATCCAGCTGCAATAAAGTATACTTTATAGCATATTAGAATAGTAATATTAATAAAATTTCACAATATTCCTGCAGCCTTGATGAACAGGAAAGGCTTGTTAAAAAGCAGCAGTGTATTTGTATATATACACAACACTTCAATCAGTCACTTATTTCTACAGCGCTTTTAACAGAACAGATCATAGCAAAGCACTGAACATTATCAAGGAGAAGAACAGAGTGATGGTAATGTATAATGACCAGAATTAAACTATATATATGAATTTATGCATATAATATCATAACTTTATCCTGCTTAGGACAGCAGTCTTTTTTCTGGTGCCGTGTAAATCAAAAACATGGTCTTTTCCATCGGGAGTTTGGTTAGCAAACATACAAAGCATCCAAAAACATTTTCTTCATGAAGAAGCCGCAGGATTAAGCCGCTTCAAGCTGCTTTCCTCTGGGTTAATATGATTGATATCTGCAGCCACATCTGAGACAGTTTGAGCTCAGCGCCGATAATTAGAATCAGCATCTCTGAGGTCCGTGAGTAACGCCGTAATAACGTCACAGCTTCAGGAACTCTATCACAGACTAAACATCACGTCTACAGGCTGCCGAAAGGACAAAATGTGTCACCTTTTAGCAAAAATGCAGGCTAAGATTCATCTACAGGCTCCTTGTGCAATATGTTCCTGTGGTTTATTCCTTCGTGTCCACTGCTGGGCCTAAAAGTGCTTCATTAGAAGCCCAGCTGAAGATAAACGTTCATGATTTACTCGCACTCAGTGAAAGATCATATGCTCAGATACTGTGAGGCACTGAAACTAATAACACAAAAACTGTCCATTCAGTAAAATCTCCCTCTCATTGGCTCTTGTGAAGTTTGATGTCGGTCAGATATTGTTGGTTTGTGGTGCATGTGACGAATTAATGTGATGACGTTTAGAAAATGGAGTTTTATTATATCAAAAACAGCTTGAACTTGTCATTTTGTGTTCCCTTGTAGCTCTGGTATAAATTAATTGAGTAAAACAAAAATCGATTTTTTTCCAAGCTCCAAAATGTTTTGTATGCAAATTGAGTAAAGCTATAATGTTTCACGATTTTTCCGAGCTCTAAAATATTTGGCAACACTTTATTTTAAGGTGTACATAATACAGGGTAGATACCTAGTGCCTAGAAGTACTTGCATAACACAAAATATACTTACCATGTAAAAGTTCTGAAACAGTTTATAATGATGTAGATGTAACAGACAGCTACTGTTACACATACACATATGCATATGTGCTGTAATACCTTTCTAATTACATTAATATTACAGAATATTACACAGACATAATCTACTTAAAGTGTATCAAATTGTACTGAGGTGTATGTATCTGTGTAACAACTGTGTAACAGTAGCTGTCTGTTACATCTACTTCATTACAAACTCTCATTACAGGCTGCTCCAGAACCTGTTTACACGATAAGTACATTTTATTTTATGTACTACTAAGTACATAATTAGGCAATTATGACACCAAACTTATAAAGTGTTACCAAAGTTCCCGATTTTTGAAGATTCTGTATAAATTGATTAATTTTTGCTCTGAGCTCTGAGTAAAAATGATGCTTGTTTCTAGCTCTAAGCTTGCCAAGCTCTAAAGTTTTTTGCTGTGTGTAAATTGAATGTAATATATATTTTTATTGTGAGCCAGTCGTGGTCCTTGTGAAACCTGTCAGAGTCAAAAAACAAACAAACAAACCAAAAACAAAACAAAACACATAAAAACCTAAGCCAAACTATATATATATATATAGGCTATATATAGATTTTTTTAATTTATCAGGTTTAAATTTAAATTCTATTTGTTTCTATTTTTATCTAAATTCAAAAATAATTTATCAGGAATAATATGATTTTAAAAAATGCTTTATTGGGTATAAATTGAATAAAACACTACTTCACTATTAACTAGAATATTGTTCTCTTAATTAAAGTCCTAATGTGCTGGTTATTAATAGTTAGTTAAGTTTAGGTGCTGGGTAGGATTAGGGATGTGGAATAAGGTGAAGAATATTTGCTTCATCACTACTAATAAATGGGTAATATGCAACTAATATATGTAACTGTAAAATAAATGTCAGCATGTTTTTTATAAATTGTCATGATCCTTGTGAAACCTGTTGGAGTCTAAAAAACAAAAAAAAATATTTTTTTAATAATTTAATTTAATAATTTTTTTTTTTTGTATTATTAAGTAAGTTATTGGGTATAAATTGAATAAGAAATCTATATTTTTTAATCCTAATCCAGTAAATCACCGTTCACAAATCACAGTTAGTGATGGTCCCATCGGTCAGTGTCTCCGGGTGTCCCTGAGTTCAGGTTTGAGGACGGACCCCACAGGTTGCCGTAGCCATGGGAACGAGGGCCCGGCCCCGCGGGTGGCATCCAGCAGAGCGACGTGAATTAATCAGAGGGAATAAATTACTACATGAAAGGGTCTGCTTCCCCCGTCCATGCATATTTGAGGCAGCGCTGCTCTCTGATTTCAGCAGATCCGTCTCTTCCACGCTCAAAACACACTCCTCCTGATTCCATCTTCAGAATATGATTCGCTCGGAGACAATCACAGCAGCCTTGCCTCGCGCAGGATTGTCCTGTTCTGACCCCTCAGAGTCTCCAGCGTTTATCGTGTCGGTGACAGGTTTGCACACATTATTAATGTGTAATATAAAGTCCAGCTCTCACTATACTGACTCAGCGAGGGGCGGATCTAAAATATGATCATGCAGAATAAGACATTAATATGTACTAATCAACAGCCAATAAGCTAGTAATATTGACAGCTGTTGTCTCTGTATCTGAAGTATGAATAAGATCAGGTCTTTGTGAACGAGAATTGTAATTAAGCACGTTAATGCTTTATTCTATTAATGCATGAATATACACAGTCTTATTCTGCATGAACTATTAATAAGCAACAAATTAGGAATTTAATAAGGGAAGAGTTATAGTTAATAGTAAAGAAGTGTTTCTTGTTGAACTGTTATATATTAGTTATTAGTTATATTATAAAGTTAAAATAAATGTAACACACTACAGTTAAAATAATAATCATGTTTTTCCAATGTCAAAAATATTTTATTGGGTATAAACGGAGAAAAACCGAACATTTTATTTGGCATCGTTCTAGTTTTGCTAGTTCTAAAATATTTTGTGTATGAATTGAGTACATTTTATATATATTTCTAGTCTTTTCCAGGTTTATTAGGTATATATTAAATACAAATTCTTTATAAATATCATAAATCTGTAACACTTTGTGTCATTTGTTAACATTAGTTCATAACGATTATTACAGCATTTATTCATTTTTGTTGACATTCGTTGTTAGTTTGTGTTCGTTCACAACTTGTGATTTTAATAAATGCTGAAATATTAACAAATGCAGCTGTATAAACGAAGGACTTCTGAGTATGGTTGTGGACATCAGGTATTTAAATAATAAATGTCCAAGTTGACATCAGTGCACTTTGTTTCAGTGCGATCAAGCACTTTCTTGTGAGTAGGGGAGTGAGTGACCTGGAAGAGGAAGTTTTGTGTTTATGAATGCAGTTATGATATGCTGAGCGTATGGATGGATGGAGTGTTCAAACTTTGCTGTTTCTCTGTGTTTGGAGGCTGTGTTATGTGTTAGTCTCACACTTCCCCCCCGTGCTTCTTCAGGCTCCAGCCTTTGATGTTGTAGCCATTAGTAAAGAGTCGTCCAATGACACTTCCTCACACACACACACACACACACACACACACACACACACACACACACTCACGTTCCCAGAGGCATTACCACCAACAGTTCCCGTCTGCCTCACCTCAGCTCGTGGAGGCTCTGGTCTCTTTCATCTGTGGCTACTGCGCTGTTGTGATGCTGTAATTATCATCATCGTAACTGCTGGCAACAGAGCTGTGAAGGAAAGGTGTGTGTACAATCCTCTCGTGATGCCTCGGGAGGATCAGCGCCGGATCACCCAGCACTAATTATGACGTTTGGGCTGTGAAGAAATCTCGAATCGGTGGAAGAGAAACAAAAAATGAAGAGTAAGCGAGAATGAGGTTGTTTTCGGACAGTCCTTGCCAGCTTTATTGCGTCTGCAACAGAGCAAATAACCAATCGCTGAAGTCCTTTTGCATAAAAAGTTATTCATAATAAAATGCAATTTGAAGGCTTTTTGAAATGCATTATATATATCTAAAAATGAGTAGATGAGTATTTTGATGTATCATAACTATGGTTACTCATGAGATCATGCAATGCATTATAAGTAAAACAGTTCATCTCGATTAATTACATCCAAATGCACACACATGCATGTATATTAAGAAAGATAAATAAATAAATATAAATAAATATATATATATATATATATAAGTAATAAAAATGCTATGAATATGTATGAATATATACATGCTTAATAAATGCACACGGTAACACTTTATTTTATGGTTACACCTATTATGACGCTTTTCCACTGCGTGGTACGACTCGGTTTGGCACGGCTCGTTACGGAACGGTACGGCTCAGTTTGGCTCGGTTTGCGCTTCCACTGCAGTTTAGTACCGCTTTAGAGTGGGTGGGATTATTCACGTGTAGTTATAGTTGCGCCGCCTCTACTGCCGTGACATCATCATACACGCGCCACAAACAAACACACAACAATATTTGCAATTTTTCATTCCGCGTCGCTCTAACAGCTCTCGCTGGATCTGCTTCTTGGCTATCAACGAGAGGAACATCTGTACTTCCTCAATAGACCACGAAACTATGGCGTTACAGTTGTGCCTCAATCCTGAGCGCGTAAATGTACGTTTTGAGCACAGAGGACTATATTTTGCAAGCACACTACATTATATTTTTAACAAAAATTAACAATCGCAAAAAAAAATCGTTTGAGCAAAGAAAAAACGATTCCGTGCTCAATAAATGTATTTGCTATTATCCATATTAACGTGCAATAATAACCCCTCTCACGCAGTTCACTCAGTTGCTCTCTCACAAACGTATTCTCCGCGCTCCTGTCAAGTCCCCCTCTCTCTCGCTCAACCTCTTCATTCTGTGCGCGCTCAAGTTGCAACAGCGTTATAAGTGTGCCACAAAATCAACCAATCAGAACATTAAAGGAAAATTGTGATTGGCTGTTGGTCTTCAATCAAATCGCAGCACAAAGAAGACGAAAAAGGAATTTTATGGATAGATGTCTACTCTAGCAAAGTCCTTTTATATGGCTTTTATATAAATTGTCTCTGACTCTAGCCATCATCCAACATGACAGAGTCAAATGGTGAAAACAGCAACAATATGCCACAACGTCAGGTGAGTTAGTCATTTCTAGTTTTATGATGTTAACGTACGATTTTCTATGCCTTTGATGAAACCCTGCTATTATCCGACCGTTTCGAAAAAAAAAAATAAGTTTGCTAGCTAGCTAACTTAATCTAATAACCTACAGGCTAGCGTTAATGACAGCAAGCATGCCTAACTCTTGTAGAATATTACTTGTAACTTATTTATTGTAATTTTAATGATTTAGGGTCAGGGTACAGTACAGTCAGCAGCCAGAAATTTGGTGTCTGTGCTGCTAACCAGTATGGCCACAAACTGCCCAAACCGGCCTTCAGAGACAGAGCTTCCTGTCCCTAGAAATGTGCCTGTAACAGTGCAGCAAGAAATGACAAGGTTCGTTATTCACCTACAGTACTGTAGATATGCTTATTTTCAATTTTCAAATCATGAAGATTTTTTTTAAAGTCTTGTTACGTGTTGCAATTTGGTAACGTCCAGTTGGTTTAATTACTTGGATGTCTACTGTATATTCAAAATAGGCATGTGATTCACCTTGAGACATGACCTTGGATTTCTAGGACAATTGCCTTGTAAAAAATATGCTGTTTAGAATATTAGCTTGATTGTTATATTTACTCTATATATAATAAACTAATATAAAGCTATAATTTAATCCACAGATCTTTTCCAGGATATTTCAAATCAAACTTCAGTCGTGGTAAAAAGAGGTGTTTGCCTGCCACCAAGCAACTGGTAAAGAAAAGCAAAACAACTGCTCTCAATTTTTATCTTCTTTCCAAAAATACATCCCACACACCATTGCCAACTGAGGAGCTTGAACTCCTTCAGGCGGGTATGGGAAGACGAACAGTGTCTCTTCCAGAAGATGGTGACCACACAGAGGTACATATCCCAGTCCAGCTTTTTGACTTGAATGAAAGATAGTTATTGTAAAATGTCACTGTCATTGTCACTGTCAATAATTTTTCTGTGGGTATCTTTATTTTAATTTTACTTTCTCGTTAACCAAGATTTCAAACCACCTGGCTAACACATTTACAAAAATGGAGGCTCTTTATGGGGGGTGGCTCTTGCATAAGGCAACAGGTCTGTAAATCTATGATTGTTTTGTTGAATTGTCATATTTACTGTTAATCAAATGTCAATCTTCTATTTATTTTTGGTGCATGTAAACCCTTATGGTGTATTAATTACTTGCTGCAAGCATTAGAGATGACAGATGGACAAAATGTATTTTTTTCTTAAACAAAACATATCATTTTAAGGCATCTCTTTCTTTCTCTAAATAAAAGTGGCAGTGGTCGACGAAAGCTGACTGTCATTCCACCAGAAGCAGAGGGGTATTCTATCAAAGCTCTGCGAGCTGCGTCAGCAGGGGGCAAAGCCACTTTTTACATTGTACCACTCCAGGAGACTTTAGACACCTCTCCTCTGCCTCCTGACTCAAAGCATTTTTCAAAAATGCCAAAAACAGCATGCTACCAGTGTAATGAGATGATGCCTTTGCATATGCTTGCAGTACACATTAAGACATGCGAGGGAAAACTCACCTCCGATGAGTCTGGTGGAGAGGTGAGAGCAAGTTTGTTTGTCTAATGTAAATGTCAATAAAAATAATATTAATACTTAACTTCAAATACTGTTTTGTAAATCTGCAGTCCTCTGATGAGTTATGGGTTGTGGAGAACAAGTGCAAGGTAAGGCCATAACTAAAATCACTTTAATTGCCTTTTGCACCAGTAATCTTTGTTTCAGCTGCTTGTAACATGGAGCGACTTTCTTCCAAATTTCAGGTGGTTTGTCCAATTTGCACCAAAGAATTCCCAGTTTTTTTTCTCAGCCTTTCGTGTGAGTTTATATCAAATACAGAAATATTTATTTACACAATCCATGTTTTCATGTTTTTTAGCCATCTTATCTAGACATCACATACTATCAAATGATTTCACACAGCACATGGTGCAGTAATTCATAATCACATTCACTGTTATAATCACAATAATCACAATCCAAACACTGTTCTGCACACTGCTGGATGGAACTATGGGTAACACTTTATAATAACGTTCAGTTGTAAGTCATGTATAAGTGGTTAGTTAATGATAAACTAATCCTTTACAAAACCTTCATTGTTAGAGAGGGGTTATTATGGATAATAGCAAATACATTTATTGAGAACGGAATTGTTTTTTCTTTGCTCAAACAAATTTTTTTTTTGCAATTGTTAATTCCTGTTCAAAATATAACGTAATGAGCCTGCAAAATGTAGTTCTTTGTGTACAAAAATAAAAATATGTGTTCAATATTTTTTACAAATATAACGCCATACACACTGGTCGTTGGATATGGGCTGAAATTAACATGAACTGCTGCCCAGATTAGGACAGATTTGCTTTCATGGTTTTGTTAGGGTGACATGAAACCTTTCTTTGGCTTGCTTGTGGCCCAAATTTGTCAAACAGGAGCGAGCGGACCAATCAAATGCCATCATTCCAGGCCAAAAGTGGGGCAGATGAAAGTGTCAGATGTGATCTGGGCCACAATGGCAATTTTGCTATCTGAGTGGACTTCGTCCTGCAGTGTCACACCCTGGACTCTGTCCCCAAACGCCCAGAGGAGAAGGATCCCTCGTCGGTTGTGATCCACGCACGAAACACCAGCTCTGTTTCTTCAGATTCTTACACAGAACACAGTCAGGAGATTTGATCAGGACTGAAACAAGGTCAGAGTACTGTAATGCTGTGATGTGTTTGTGGAGGGGTATTGTTTACTCGTGTGGGCAGTGCATTAGACGCGAAGCAGCGAACAGAATAAACACAACCAGGCGAAAAACAAAACAGCTGTTTTGTAAATAGATTTGAATTAAACAATAAACAAACTCTGAATGATTTGTTGAATATTGTTGTTTTCAGATGGTATAACACTGTAATGTCTGAAATTAACCAGTGGTGTACAGCAGCACATGTTGGGAGCTACACAGGCCTGCGAACAAACCACCATTTTCTGTCGGTCGTGAACGAGTGTAATTTTACACGATCATAACATGATACACAGTGTTCATCAAGAGCGGATTTAGTGAATCGGGGGTCCCAGGAAAATACAGGAATACATTGTACTAGATCAACATGAGCTTCCTTGTTTGTTGTGAGAGTCGCTGCTGCACAGCGGTGCTCCAGAGTCATGTCCAGTGCTTCTACATTTATCATGTACATTTCATAACAGGATAGTTTCATTTACATTTATTCATTTAGCAGACAATTTCATTATGTGGACCACAAAATAGCAATAGATTTACTGTTGAGATACAACCTTTTAAAGAAATCTTTAATTAGTTAGAAGGATAAATTATCATAAACATATTTACTGACACAAACCTGTTTAGGCTACATTTTTGCACGACAGGGCTATCTGTGTTTTAACTGGTTGAACAGAGCTGACACACAGAGAGAGAGGAGTGTGTGCAGCTTCAGATGCATCAGATTTTGACTACAAGCAGGATACACAAGAACAGGTTTAACTCAGATACTCAGACGGTGGTCGTGGTAATAAACACTATAAACAGAAACCGCTCCTGTGTCTGCACTTTTAAGGGTCCCTTTGGCTTTTGGGGGCCCATGACAGTCGCCTACCTTTGTCTAATGCCCCTGATGTTACATTCCTGCATCACCTTGCCTTGTACTTGTGTATATTGTAATGACAATAAAGTTGAATCTCATCTAAAATCTGATTATCTGAATGTTTTCTCTTGTGTTATGTAGTAACAATGAGTTCATCACCAAGACCTCCCCGGCGGCGCAGCAGCATGGAGGAACCGCCCGACCTGTGAGTTAAGATGATTCACAAAACCAGAATAACTGATGATCAAACTTCTTATTGACTCAGAAATCTATACCCAACATAAAGTCTGGACATTTAATATTAGTACTTTAAAGTTAGGACCAGTATTTCTGTTTCTACACATTATTATATGCGTTAACCTCTTTTGTAAGACGCTTGTGTCATTGAGCATCTGCTGAAGACTATATGTCTATACTATATATGACTACTGTAAACAAAGAATGCTTTCAGAAATATAAATAATAACTTTTTATTTTTTGCAATTTACGAAATACAAAAGTGAGCGAACAAAAAAAAATCTAAATCAAATCAATACTTGGTGCTAACTTTTTCCTTCTAACCAGCATCAACTCTTATAGGAACACTTGCATTAAGTCAGGGATGCTATAGGATTGTTGTCAGGTGTATGATCAACCTATTAGACCAAACAGTGCTAATGATCATCAAGATTAATACCCTTCGAAGTCAGAAGATGTCCAGCAGTGCCCTCAGCTCAAAACTGGCAGAAACCAGGTACACCCATCTACTGTCCGGAGACGTCTGGAAGGAAGAGCTTCAGCCAAAAACCCATTCCTCCGACGAGGAAACAAGACCAAGAGACTCAAGTAAGAACTGGGGTGCAGAAAAAATGTATTCTGCAGCAGGACCACATTGCCAAACATTAAGAACGATCTTCAGTGTAAAGAAAAACAAGAAGCACTGGAAGAGATGACATGACCCCCACAGAGCCCTGATCTCAACATCACCGAGAGTGTCTGGGATTACATGAAGAGACAGAAGGATGTGAGAGATCCTACATCTGCAGAAGATCTGTGGTTAGTTCTCCGAGGAACCAGCCGAGTTCCTTTAAGGACTGTGTGCAAGTGTACTAGAAGAACAGCTGCTGTTCTGAAGGCAAAGGGTGGTCACACCAAATACTGATTGATTTAGATCTCTCTTTTGTTCATTCACTGCATTTTGTTCATTTCTGAAAATCGATGTTTAACAATTTCATTTTAGAAAGCATTCTTTGTTTACAGCATTTTTCCACACCTGCCTAACACCTCTGCACAGTACTGTATGTGTTATAAATGCTCAGCATATCTGAAAGCAGCAGCATGGGTACTGAATAATGCACAAAACAAATGAAAACAAACCTGTGCTTTCCCGTTCATCACAGATCCTAATGTGCATGCTTACGCTTGGCCTTGACTGATTTATATACATTGCCTTCAAAATCACAGCACATTTCAGATTAAAATAATACCACAATTTATAACCCAGAAAAAAGTACTGTAAAATACTTTATTATTTTAATAAAAGTGTGTGAAACAGTTTTTCTTGAAAAAAAAAGAAAAAAAAAGTATTGCTATGCATTTAAAATGAGTTTAATATGCTACATCCAATAAAATATACAAATAAAATAGCTTTGAGAATTTGATTGTTATATAATAAAAATAATTTAAGTCAAACACTGGCAACAATCAGTTATGTTTGTGGTGTTATCTTGTTGTCTTGTTCTGAAATGAGCAGCAACACAACTTTAGGTTATTAGTAAATACAACCCCAAATCAGAAAAAGTTGGGACAGGGTAGAAAATGTGAATAAAAAGAGAAGAAAGCAAGTTATACATTTTCCTCAAATTTTATTTCATTGCAGACAGTATGAACACAAGATAATTCATGTTTTTTTTG
>JAUCNO010000710.1:374517-388395 GCA_032353835.1 Enteromius viviparus | reverse complement strand
AGTTCAAGTGAGGGGTGGGCGTGGCAACAGTAGCGTGCTGAACTGTCAAGTAATGTTCGTTTGGCTGCCTGGGGCTCAAGGATATAGAGTGACCAACTTTTTTTTTTAAACAAGCATTGATTATGCGTGACACGGTCTCAATTTGCGGGACGTGTGAATTGGGACTCAAGCGCTGTGCGCACGCGCTACGCGGGACGGGTGGTCACCCTAACCATGTGATCAATCATGGCCAGTCCATGAGTCCACCTTACTGTAACCTTAGTCGGTACACAGTAACATTGATATTCTGACCGGAGAACAGCTATATCTTCAAGATTCTACTCCAGACTGGACCTACTGTATGCGTCTCATGATTCTTTATCACATTACAGTACTACATATACTGTAAAACATTACTTTGGTGTAAAGCTGCTTTGAAATGATATGTACCATGAAAAGCGCTATACAAAAAAATTTGAATTGAATTGAAGTATATGTAAAGCAATACCATTGTGATGTTACAGAATGGTGTACAGCTGTGAAAAAAGTACAGAATATAGACCCAAATACAAGGTGGAATCCATAAACCCCCTGGAACCCAGACCACCCACTACACACACAAACACACACACACACACACAAAACAAGTGTATGTTTTTCCCCCCAATAGCAATTTATCCAGTAATTGTTTTGTTTTTTTTGCTTTTGTTTTGTTGCTAAATTTGATGACTTGTGATAACATTTCTTTATTTCTGTAAGAATGTTTGTTTTTTTGTTTGTGGTGGGGGGTGGGGATTCAAGGGGGTTTATGGATCCCACCTTGTATTTTTGTTCAAATTTATTTGTATATTGCTTTTCATGATACATATCATTGCAAAGCAGCTTTACACCAAAGTAATGTTTTACAGTATATGTAGTAGTAGCAAACACATAACGTTCCCATAACGTTCCCATATGGTTCCCTGTTGGTTATTTTTTGGGGAACTATATAAGAACGTTCTAGGAACGTTCCCTGTAGGTTTTTATTTAAATAACCAAAAGAGAACCTTCCCAGAACGTTCCCTGTAGGTTATTTTTAGGTTTAATTTTATAACCTAAAGAGAACCTTCCCAGAACGTTCCCTGTAGGTTATTTTTAGGTTTAATTTTATAACCTAAAGAGAACCTTCTCAGAACGTTCCCTGTAGGTTATTTTTAGGTTTTATTCCAAGGCCTAAACTAATTGAAACCTTGCAAATGTTTTGTGCGTTTGCTGATAGAAGTCAGTGATCATTCAAATGCTTAATTACATGTCCATTATCAGGCAGTAGAGGGCGCTTATTGATTGACTTTTTATTTAAGCGCAGTCCATTGTTTCTGCCTGCTTTTTTATTTAGATATTTAGATAAACTTATAGATTATGGCAAAGATAAATATCAATAAATCAAAAAAAAAAAAATGTTTTCCTTCAACAGATTTTAAAGGAATATATTTTATTGAACATTGTCCAAAAAAAGGTATTTCATGTTTAAGTTAAATTAGTGTATCAGACATAAAAGATAATGCACTGTTTTTAGTGTTGCCTTACCATTTTCCTGGGAGGCCCCCAAAACAGCAATCAGGTCTCAGCAAATAACTAGTCATCTGATCAGTTCAATCAGGTCTGTTACCACTTTTATTTTTAAACAGCATTAACAAGCACATCATATATTATAAAAACCTCAGAAAGGTTTGTTACATGTGCAGAATCACTATGTGCATAATCAGTATTTTTTTTTTTTACAGATACTTCTTATTTTACAGTGCTGAATCATTAATCTGGTCATCTGACAACTGTAGCATAAGCAGAATCAACTATAAGACAGTACCTAACATACCAAATACTGCCCTGTCTCTAGAACTAAATTATATAAGGGTTACTTTTATGCAGCAGTTGCCTAAAAATAGCCAGCTACGCTGGAAGCTTACAGTTAGTTAGAATATATGCATTCTCCAACACAACAGTGATACTACAAGAACAGTTTTTCAAATAAAGTGGTGAAAAAAACATACAATTAAATGGGAGACCAGACATTTTAAAAAGCCTACTGACAGACAGGCAATACACAAAACAATTATTCAAATGTATGGAAATATACTGCAGATAAAAAATGTTAAGTGATAAAAACAGTGTAGTAAATGTAATTAGAATGGGTCTTATTTAGTAGATGCACTTGAGTTAAATAATCTGTTTAGGTAAATTTGTTAGTTGTTAAAAGCTAATTAATTTGTTATACCTATTTAGGTATACAGTATATATATCAGGTATTCAGTATATATAGTATATATAGGTAAGTAAATTTCAAACTCAAAATAAAGTAAAACACAATCATTCCGTGTATAATAGCACTTTACATGAAATGAAATACCATTAAGTGTGGCACTTAGATTTCGTTCAGTTTCCATTCTTGTCATGGAATACAAATCAATTCAATTCAGAAAGTTGTTAAAAGGAAAAAGCACAGAAAAAAATGCAGAAGAATGGAAAAAAACAATGCCTTGTTCAAAATATATCCAGATACTTCTACTGTTTAGCAGTGAGTTGGTAATGAGTTAACAGAATCCATTGTGTAACAGGTCTGCTTTGCAGAAACAGCTGAAACGAAGATAAAAGTCTAAGTCTGGGCCATCATTTACTTGCAGTATCATGTTTGTCCTCTTCAAATACATCACTGATGAGTTTAAAACTTTACCTAAATGACAGATCATAAAGGAATTGCATTAATCAATCAGTATAAATCATAACAATAAAGATTTACCAACACTGTGAACAAAAGCATAATAGCTACATCATTCGGTTAACTCAAAAAGTGGTGGAGTGGTCACTTGTAAACTCACCCCTCCATCTTTCATGAAATAAGACTTCAGTTTATACATCATTCATAACTTGTTAACATTTACTATTAAAGTGTATCTATGGCTTTAATCTCTTTAATCATTACACTTCCTCTCTGCTTCTGCTGTTATTCTATGCCACTGTACGAGAGTGACTCTTTTCAAAGGGAACCATCAATACAACCTCCTATAGGCATATTTTTATTTGAATTTTTCTACAAAGTTTCACTGCAATGTATACATTTTAAACTTATTTATAAACTATTAAATGTTCATTATCTTTTATAATATTAATTATGGCATTTATGTTTTAATATTTGAAACCATATTTTATGTTTTTAACCATATTTTAATGTGACAAAGGGCTCAGAGAACTTGTTTTTTAGCTAAAATGACAGAGACCATTGGTCATGTACATACCCCAACTCAACTGCACCACCCATTCTTCTTCCACTCATCTGCTGACGCTTGGTCTTTCCAAATGAGGTAAATGTGGAAACCTCTAATAGATCAGTGCCTGCAAAAAATAATAGAATATTAATTAATAAGTTACTACTACTACTAATATGCAGGTAAACAAAAGGGCTTCAAAATATTCATATCTATAACCAGAGCATGCAACAACCAGAATTAAGAAAAAAACTTTCCATTACATTACTCCTATGAGCTTAACTAAGAATGGGAATTATTAAAGTGTCCCTATTTTAAACAGTTGTTTGTTCTCACCACAGTTGTAAAAAGTACAAAATATAAGATCTATTCATATATACTACCAGTCAAACGTTTGGACACACCCTCTTATTTAATGTTTCTTCTTTATTTTCATGACTATTTTCATTGGTACAAGGTAAAACCCCCATTGTTAAATCAACACTGCTCACAGTGTATTTGGTCCCACTCCAAATAGTGTTAGATTAACACTGAAGCAGTGTTAAAGTTAATAAGGTAATTAAGAGATTAAGTGATGATTGACCATTATTAAAGACACCTGATGTTAAAAAGCAGAATCCTCAAAGAAGAAAATCACTATTTTTATGTCACAATTTTAGAGTTCAGTGTTTACTTTAGTTGGGCTCTTGACTTTTGAACATTAGTTGTTGTTTGTCTGCTGTAATTGATTTATAACAGATAAACACAGAATAAATGTCTTCAGATGATGGTGATTATATTCAGAAGTAATCATTATTTCAATGCCAAGAGTGTGCAAAGCAGTAATCACAGCAAAGGGTGGCTATTTTGAAGAAACTACAATATAAAAGGTTAAAAACTTACCTCATGTGTTCAGTCTGCTTCTTGACACAAGCACAATAGCTGTTATTAATGCACACAGAAAGACACATGGAAGATGGATTTACCTAGGGGTGGATAACCTCACTTTGTGCACCACTGATGCTATTTCACTCTTTGTTCAGTGGCAGGCTGAAATGAATCCTAATCAACCAGTGTTGGTTGAGAAGAAGAAATGTTCGAATATCTAGTCTATCCAGTACTAGAATAGTACATGCACCAGCAGAGGCAATGAATTTTGTCAGTCTTGATGGAGATAAAGATTTTAAGTTCGCACAATCTGTGTTGGCCACAAAGTTTAAACCACAAGAACTATCAATGCCTTCTTTTGGAGGGAGAACATTTTGTGAGGCCACTGAGGAGACGATGAGTTGGAGGAGTCTGGATTCCCATACACATCTTGCTAGAAAAGAAGATGAAAAAACAGGTATGATATTTATAGACTCATATATTAAAATAATAAACCATTTTTTCATAAGCAATGCTAATCTTCAGGAGAAATAAAGACAGACTACTTTAATTACACAACAGGGCAAACATGAATCTGGATATATGTATATATACACCGTATATTGTGCACAGTTTAGCATTAAGTAATTTATTTACAACAAACCAACAGAAAACCATTATGCCATTATCTCATCAAATTTGAAAAGCTCAGTGATTAATTGTCAGCTAATTTTTTGACGGAGCCTAATGAAATTGCAGACGAGACATAGGACACAACCTCTCCAGCTCATTAGCAAATGCATATGCAGGACAGGTACGAAAACCCATGGTCTACTTACAGATTTGTTTATTCATTTAATCCCTATAAATCAATGAAATGTAATAACTTAATGAGATTATCACACGCTAATAGTGAAATGTTGAACTAAATATCCCTTTACAGCAAAAGGCAATAAATATTGTTATTCAGAATAATATTCCCTATATTGCGTTTTAGGGAATAACTTACTGAATAATTTGCACAAGCTTTGATGTCTTTTGGTCATGTGGGTTTGGAATTTAATGGATTTATAGTATTGCATACATTTACACACCCCTATTCTTATAGGCTACAAGTAAAATATCTTTTAAGTATAATCCCATTTATATAATTCTTTTTTTTTTTTTAATGTATAAAAATATAATATAAAAAGGGTGTCCAGCCATGACTTCCTATTGCACAGGATTATAAATATGACAAACACAAAGAATAAATTCCCTTAATCGTCCAAAGAACATGGCTGTAAGAAAAGAGCTCAAGCATTGAAAATCCCCAATTATATATATATGAATCTGTTTAAAATTAGAAAATAAGCTTTGTGCATCATGCAGAATAATATTCAGAGTAATTTACAGTTGGTATGGTATCTTTAGCTCAAATGGTGTTCAAGTTTAATAGATTTAAATGAGTTTGGGAACTCTAAAAATGTATACATTTCTCCTAAAAAAAGCTTTGTGCATTATAGGCAATAATATTCTGAACATTTTAGAGTTGGATTGATACCTTTAGCTTAAATGGTGTTGTGGTTAATGGATTTATATTACTGCACACATTAAAAGTTGTAACATTATTAAAAAACACATTTAAAGGCTTTTTCCAAAAACGAGGCATTGTGCAATAACAAGGCTTTTCTTAGCATTTAATGTTGGTTTTATAGTATTATGTAGTTAAATTGTTTAATTAATTTATATGGTTATGGCTCCCAAAACATAACAGACACAATGGACGTCTAATGAACGCCAAACGTAAAACTACATACCGCTGCTAAGGTCGGGTAAAACGGACCAACACAGTTCGCTTTCAAATATGATACAACAATCACATCATTGAAAAACATCCTATGCTAAATTCTTTTGCAATTATGGCATTATGCTTACCTCTACCGTTCACAATTTGCGCGTGGCTGTTTCTTCTGCATTGGCTTATGGGCCACTCGCGTGCGTACATCGCCACCTAGGGTTGCTCAATTATATTTAACAAAGTGGGACTCAAACCGGGAGGGAAAAAAACATGGTATGACTGCTATATTTTTGATGTCACATTACTTTGAATATACTATAGTAAAACACAAAAACCGCAGTATTAGAAAATACCATCATTTTTGACGTTTAATGCAAAGTTAACGCTATGTGTCATTATATAAATGTACATACATGTTTAAAAAATTAAAATAAATTCTCTCTCAAAACTTAAATTCTTACTCGCGTGCCAAGCCCGCGAAGCCGGGCAGCGGGAATATAAGCCGGGGTACGTGCCCACCGCGCGCACAGCCTGACTGACTCCCTCAAGTGGACATCTCCAGCAGTGCGTTTTCCCGAGGTAAATAACTTAAAACTTTTTTACTTTAACCTTTTTAAATGTACTGGCCGGCAACAAAAGTAAATAACATTTAATGATGTGAAGAAACAAAGTAATAAAATGATAATGATAATTATATTAAGTATGTTAAACAGTCTGAGAGAACAGTTCGTTTGCTCACCAAAATAAATAACAGCCGTTTTCACTTATGAAACACATTAAATTGTTACAAAAAGTGAACTTTTTTTCTAGTAAACGTACCACACCTCACAAAGACAACGATTTTCCGTCTTTTTATATAGTTTATTCATCAAAGCCGTTAAACACCGTTAAATGTCGTTAATAGTGACGTCATTACTAATGGAGCCAATCCGCTCCGTTTGAGAGACGCTCTTTTCTCAAAGATATCAGTTTTTTCTTAACTTCATCTTAAATGAATTCTATTATACAGTTATTAATAATATCTTAATTTATATGTAAAGTGGTGCGTTATTATTCGAGCGCTCGAGCTCCCTCTCTCTTACGCGCTATAGAGAGACGTAAGAGACTCATAAGCCTTTACACCTGTGTGAAGTCGGTCATCCCTCATTTTGTAACAACCATAAAATAAATAAATAGATGTTATTATTATTGTTTTAATTAATAATGATGATTATTTCTATTGTTGTTATTCTCACAAATGATAATGCATCTTACTGTGGCTTATTGTTATTAGGTTGTAAGGTCTCATTAAATACATTGCTCTGCGTTCTTCTCATTGTGCATTATCACATAAACTTTACCAATTTATACCATGAAAATAATTATTCTCTTCTCTTTCTCTTTTTTTAGTGTCAATTGTAATCTGATTGTTGTAAGTGAGAATCCTGGCAGTCAAACTACATATCTGATTTGCCAGTTTCATCATTACATAATAATAATAAACTATATTCCTGGTGGAACTGGAAACATTTTAATTTATTGTACAAACTGTAATTTTTATTATTAGTTTAATATTAGTTTATTGAATTGTCAGTAAATACTTCTGAGATATTTCTCACTCATATTTGGTCTTCTGTTTCTCCCTTTTGCTTGTGTCTACAGCAGCTCCAAACACCAAAAAGGTTCTTTTCAGAGCCATAGCACCACCGCATCTTTGGCTTTGTAAGTATACATTTCGACTAAAGAACACTATATTGCTCATTTTCAAACTCAAATCAATTTAGCTTATAGGAGATAGATTATATATATATATATATATATATATTTAGTTCATTAGTTTAATGAATTGTCAGTAAGTAATCACGCTCAGTTGAAAGTGGTAGCTCTATTAGCTAATTAGTAACTACTACTAAGAACTACTATATACAGGTACATACGTAATTAATGTGGAGGATGAAAAATGTATAATTAATTCTGAAGTGAAGGTAATGGTAACCCATCTAGTGATGATTCAGGTATTACTAAATCTGTCAGAAGGATTTAAAAGTTTTTAAAAAAGAATCACTAATTATTTGGATGCGTATTTTAAAGAGAACATCATGGTAACCACTGGTAACAACTCAAAAGTTACCAAATCCATCAGAAATATTACTATTCAGAACCTTACAAAAACCTCAATAGTTTACAGTGGCTTTAATAATTTCTAAAAAATTACCATGATCTTTACTTTAGAATCACTTTAGAAAACGGAATACAATGACTAGATGGGTTACCAAGAATTAATTATACATTTTGCATCATTCACATCAATGTTAATTAACGTGACCATGTATATAGTAGGTCTTTGTGAGTCTAGATATGAAAAAAAATTGTAGTTACTGGTTAGCTAATGGTGAACTACCACTTTCAACTGAGCGCTATTACTTACTGATTTATTAATGTGTCTTGTTAGTTGATAGTAATTACTACATTGTTAAGAAAGCATTAGTCATTTGTTCCTGTGTGGTTATTATTAATGAAAAGTATTTTAAGGTATTAATCACAAAAAGTAAAAGTTTAACAATGCAGCAACATGATGTGAAAAAAATGAAAGGGCATGAATACTTTCGCAAGGCACTGCATGTGTATAAAATGTCGAACTGGCGAAACATTCCACAGGCAGTAAAATTTACTTTTCTAAGAGGAAAGAGCATTATGGCAAGCCATTTTGACTTTTATTCATTCACAGGTTATGAATTCTTGATATCAACAACTCAATTTTAAATTGAGATGTTGAGTTGTTTCACTAGTCAAAATGCTAATTCTTAATATCAGGACTTCTTTCTACTAGTAGCAATAGCCATTTTGGATATCAGAAATTACATTGTCACTAGTAACAATTCTTAATTCTTAATATCAACAATTAAACTGCTATTGTTAAAATTGTTAATTTTTTATATCAATAATTCAGCTGCCACTAGTGGCAATGTTAATTTCTGATATCATTAATGTGACATTTTTTGTCACACCTGGTTGTACACTGATACAGAAATGATCAGGCATGATGATCAGTTGAGTGGAATTTAATGGAAACCAAGAAACGAACAGCGATAATACAAACCAAGATAACATCCAGGTAGCAACAGTAACACAAGATTGTGAACAGAACAAAAATGCAGGGTTAATTAAATAACAAATAAATAAATAAAAACAATAAAACTCAACATAATCCTGACAATTTTAATATAATACATTTTCAAATATCAGAAATAAAAATGTCACATGCTGAAAGACATTTACAGATATCAAGAGTTGACATTTCAACTAACAACTGAATTCTTGAATATCAGGAATTCACATTCTTACTAGTATCAAAGTAATTATTTATAATAACAAAGGCTGCTGATATCAGAAAGTGCCTTTTCAAATAGTTAATAGAATCACAGATATCTTAATATTTTAGTAAAGCCATAGAACAGTGTATTTAAATATAACCCTCTGTACCCCTACCAGTCTTAACCCTTTCTCTAAACCAGTGCAGACCCAGGCAATGCAAGTAGAGCATTATCAGTCATTTCTTATTATCTAATCTATAGCCAATTCTATAATGCATATTAAATTCTCTTATTCAAATAGAAAACCACAAAACCTTTACTGTCTCCACCCTCCCCCAATAAGATCTGAGTTGGATTTTTCTACTTCTTAACTGCCACTTTCTGGACCAAAAAACTAAAGCTGTGTCTCATTTCGAAGGATGCGCCCTCCGGAGGTCGTATCCTTTGGAGGTCGCATCCTCTGTAGGATGCGTATGCGGAGTGTCCTCAAGCCTGGAATCAAACGAGACGGTCTTCGTAGGACGGACGGAAAAGAAAACAGGAAGTATCACGTTGCTATGCCAACAGACAAAAGCGTCTTTGCGCTCGCACAGTAGTTAAAAAAAAAAAATAAATTTGGAGAGAAATTTGAAAAGAAAATGTTTTTGTTTGTTTTATTTTATTCAATATTTATGCAGCTGCAGCGTACATACAACAGACATCTGTTACAAAAAAAAAGGAGGATATTAAGAACAAAGTTTATCCGTTTTTACCGGCAGAGATTTGAGGTAAGTTTTAATAATAGAAGTCCCTATATATAAAGCCTTTGAATGTAGGGCATTGAGGCAATAATTATCTAACTACATTCTTACACATATTACTATATACATTATATACAATATTATTATGATCCCGCTGTCTTTGAATTGACAGTGCTATAAATTACATAATTTATCTTAATTTAACCCAGTGTTCACAATTTTAGGATAATTTTAGGAAATTCTATAAGCCAAAAACCCAAAACATTTACATTACATTTACATTTATTCATTTAGCAGACGCTTTTATCCAAAGCGACTTACTTAACAAATAGCAATACTGAACTAAAGTTGTCTATAAAATTACATATTAGATATACATGAATAAAATCATGATAAAAAATAAATAAATATACACACATGACTAAACACAACAGTAACACAATTGTATATACATATAATTTTTATTATCTTGTTTCATACAGACAGGCTTCAAGTATTGCAGGCTCAACACCCATGTCCCCATTCTTGAGAGGTTTTTTGATGGAGGGGATACAAAAGCAGACTTTCGTCTGAAGAGAGAGAGCCTAAATAAACTTTTGGAGCTGCTTCATCAGCAACGGAGACATGGCTGGGGTACAACACTCCAGACACTGGTGTTTTTGTATTGGTTAGCCTGTGGTGCATCCTACAGGGTTGTGTCGCAGGCTTTTGGGATACCACGGCCAACCATTCACAGAATTATACATCGAGTGGCTGATGAAGTCATGGCAATTTTGCCAAAGGTTGTGGCCCTACCAAAGTCAGAGGAACACCTGCTCCAGGTTGGTGCTGGCTTTGCTTCGCTCACCAATCACCAGGCATTTGGTAAAGCTGTTGGAGCAATTGATGGATGTCATGTGAGAATAAAACTACCAGCTGGCCCTGATGGGCAGTGTTACAAAAACAGAAAGCTGTTTGCCTCCATCTTGCTTCAGGGAATATGCGACCATCATGGGGCATTTTTAGATGTGTTTGTAGGGTACCCCGGGAGTGTCCATGACTCTCGGGTGCTTAAGAACAGCCCCATTTACAAACAGGCAAAATATCCACCTCAGGGCTTTTTCCTCCTCGGTGACGGTGGGTACCCCTGCACAGAGAAGCCAATAGCAATCATGACACCATTTAAGAATCCAGCCTTACCATCTACTCAGCGATTCAACGCACATCTTTCCAGAGGCCGCTCAATTATTGAGCGTGCCTTTGGAATGATGAAGACGCGATTTAGAGCCATCTTCCTTCAGGCACTTGAAGTGCATCCAACGTTTGCACCAAAGGTTGCATTATTTTTCCCTATATTTGACTTTTACCCTCTTTTAACACACAGCTTTAATGTCAGAAAGAAGAGTTTACAGTTTAGGGTAATAGAATGTTGTTTTCATATTTGTGTGTATACAGGTGATAGCAGCATGCACCATGCTGCACAACATCTGCCTTGGTGTTGGCGACATTATACCACCAGACGACAGCCAAGAGGAAGAGGAAGATGATGTGGAGGGATGCAATCCAGGGGAGGCAGTATCTGGTGCAGCATGGCGTACGAGACTGTGCAACCAAGTGTCTGCCTTACAGGATGTCAACCAGGACCATGACTACATTTTTCATCCTATTTAAAAAAAAAAAAAAGTAAGTTGAACACAAATAAATATAATAATTTGCTACAAATACTGATTTTGATATGAACTAGATACTTACCTATACTTCAGTTTTAAATAATACGTTTATACAGCATTCCAAATGATGAACTTTTCATGGAATTTAAAATCTTAAAAACTTGTTTTTTTCTGCTTATTTTTGTTCTTAGGCTCACTAGGAAGTCAGCATGAGAATTCACACAATACATGGCATCTTTCAACTTTCTTTATCTTTTATTTTTCTTAATGTTTAACCAGATATTTATTTATTAATGAATGCATTTAGCCATTTAGAATTTATTAATTTATTCAATTTATACATCTATTCATATGTTGAATGACATAGAATTATCTTTTAATTATAGAATTAACAACAGAATTACTTAAATTACCTTTTAATATTTGTAACATTTGTAAATATTGTAAATAGTTAAAAGTAGTAAAAATTGTAAATATTTTTTTGTTACATTTTATCAATAAATTTTTCAAGTAAGCTAAAGAGCCTATCACTCCTTGCCCTGTCTTCTGCATCTCTCCTATCTTCCCACTCTTTCTGGCGTGCCATGTCTTCCTTCAGTAGCTCTAAAAGTGAATCTGATTTGGATTTTCTCTTTCTTGGCCGTGCTGACTGCTCTGGGACTGGCCTATCTTCCTCTTCTGCATCCTGAGTAATCTCAACAGAGCTACAACCTGGCCGTGGTTCTTCATCAGGAAGGGATGAAACAAGAACAGGTGGAGAAATGGAGGGCCTTTGACCCAACATCTCGTCCATCAGAACGAACCATGGCCAGGTTTCTGCAGTGGGCTTTCCATTGTTTAGGCCCTCACCTGACCTTGGATGTTTGCACTCCTAAGCAAAACAAGGTTAATTGTAGCATAAGTAGCACTAAAATTTTTAAAAGCATTAAAGATCTTAAGTTTGTAAAGCTGTCAATACAAGTGAAGGCTAAATTGGTTGAGCAAACTATTAACATGGGACTGTACAAGGGTACAAGTACATCTTGGCTTACCTTATATTTTTTTTTTAAATTGTCCCACTTTTTCTTGGCTTGTGCTGGTGTAACCTTACTGGACAGGTCCATTTTCTCCAGAATAAATCTATAATCATAAAAATAATATAAGCATAACATGACAATTTAGAACAAAAAACTCCATACACATCCTTAGAAATAAGATTGTTCTGTCTAACACAGGGGTGGCCAACATCAGTCCTGGAGAACCGCTGTCCTGCAGAGTTTAGCTCCAATCCTAACACACCTGAACAAGCTAATCATGGTTCCAAAAAAAAAAAAAAAGAAGACTGACTACCTACTCTTTAATTCTAAGATCTTACCTCCAAGCGTATAAGGCTGTATTTTTGGCTCCAGTGAAGAGATCGGAATGCTCCTGCCTCAATCTAATAAATCTCTCTGTGTTTTCTTTGCTCCCTATTCAAAACAAAATTAACATGACTCATTTCTATCTGTAGTTATGACTGCCGATTTTGCCCTCTCGTAGTGTTTGATCATTTTAGATAGATTTTTTTCTTCATCATCTGAATTTTAGATTTGACTGTAATAGTAAAGCAAAAACCAATAGTTACTTAAACATTTCCAACAAAATAAATCTAAAGTTTGACAAAAAAGTATTTGATAATACCAGAGATAATACATACATACACACACACACACACACATTCTTACATTTGTGGTTTACGGGACTCTCCATAGGCGTAATGGTTTTTTATACTGTACAAACCGTATTTTCTATCACCCTACACCTACCCTATACCTAAACTTAACCCTCACAAAAGACGGTGCAAACTTTTTGAGTCATAAAACACTGTTTAGTATGTTTTTTAAGCCTTTTGTTTTACGGGGGCAGGAAGTGTCCTCATAAACCATGTTTATGTTGTTGTACCCATGTCATTATACACATTTGTGTCCTCATAAACCACCAATGCCTGCACACAACACACATTCGTATTCCTATCATGAGCCCATTCCATAGGCATAATTGTTATTATACTGTACTCACCTTGCCAGCAAAGTACTGCTCTAAACGCTTAAAAATCACTTAACACTTGTAATCCTGTTTACCACAACTACCTTCTGAGGTAATACAAATTAAAAAAAGAAGAAACACTTGAAAATACTTACATTTAAACACCACATCTCCGCTTGTGTTCACCGTTAAATCTGCCGGCGCCGCCATTTTGTCAAATAAACGACGGTTGATTACGGCGGCGCAAAGGATTGTGGGTTATCTGTAACAGCGAAGGATACACTGCATGCATCCTCCGAATTCCTGTGAAAGAAGGACGCATTCGAAGGTCGCATTTGGAGTGTC
>JAUCNO010000710.1:290189-304576 GCA_032353835.1 Enteromius viviparus | reverse complement strand
ATGTTAATTTAGTCTTAGTCACCGTTTTTGGACAGTGGTGCAGTCTTGTCATCGTCTCGTCTTAGTCATGAAAAAAAGGTCGTTGACGAACATTTTTCGTCTCGTCTCGTCTGACGAAATTAACACTAACTCTTACCATGAATCCTTCTATCGTTTTCCGTTAGTCTATCATCAGCCTGCAGAATGGCTGTGGTAATTGCCACCTTTTGCTGCAGAAATCTCTCCAACACCTCGGCAACCTACGAAGAAACATAGAAAGAGTAAAAACCTGATGGTAAAACTTTAATATCGGACGTCCTATCGCTTCAATAAACAAGGAAGTTTTTACTTGTAACAAAGTAAAATCCCCATTAACAGACGAAAGAAGAGTACAACAAAGATAGATGAGATTCCTCAGCAGACATTTAAACTAATGCTTTCTTGTCAATATGAAAACGAATGCTGTATCAAATCCAGTTAATCACACTGACTCTTTCGAAAAATACACTATACAAGTATAATGTTACTCAAATCTATATGTAATATTACTAATAATAGCGTAGTTCTGTGTTAATAGTGTAACATGTCTCACCTTGACCTCCTGGCAGGCCAGAGTACTGTACTGATTCACAATGTCCTCCAGGTCCTGGCAGAAGAGATCGTAGCCACCAGCTCTGGCGTAAAACCCTCCATCGATCCTCTCTGTCATTGGTTCAGAGAGGACTGACAGAAGACTTTCACATTTTCCCTCGGAAGCCTTCTCATTTTCCAAGAGATAACTGTCATACTGATGTTTCATTGCTTCCTAAACAGCACAAGAAAACAGATGGAAGGCAATATCATTCATTGTATCCCATCCCAACTCAAGGTCACTTTGACATAGAGCCAGAACCCAACAATGGACTTTTGTACAGTTAAGAAATTATTAGATTTAACTGAGAACAGATTTGTGCACCTTCAAGTTCAAAAGGCCACACGACCGCTTCATAAATACAGTGCATAGTATGTTGTTCAGTGAGTTAGTCAAGGACCAGGCTTAAGCTTCGTCTGTCAAACCAATAATCTGTGCCCAATGTGTTATATGTAGATTGATTCCTCCTATCTAAACTGTTTGTCAAGCGCAATCTCTCACCACTGCTGCTGCGTGAACATGATGAATCACAACACTACGGAGAACTGAAGAAAAAAAAAGGATTTAAGTCCTTTCAACTGAAATATCTGTTCTTGGACATTAGACTTTGGACGGTCTTGTTTTCTGAAAAAAGGTATCAAAAGTTTGTATTGTAAGTCTATACTTGAAACAAGAAAAAAACAATAAAACTTTTAATATCTAGCTGTGAGTTTCGTGCCATTTTCCAGAAATTGACTGAAAAGTATCTATGGTTGTAATCTGGCATGTCTACTCCCACCTACCTCTAAAGATGCCAAGAACGTCCCATCACTGTCCCTGAAGGAGCGTTTCATGAAGGTCTGTGTGGCCATGAGACTGAAGCATTGGTGTTCTGAGTTGATTTCATTCAGCTCCACAGGGAAGGACTTCTTCAGCGTCTCCATTCCAGTCTGGTACACCTCAAGCCCCTCCTGAAAGGCAGCCTCGTTCTCGATCAGAGCCATGGCTATCACAGCATTCTCCAGACACGGCACAGCCCCGCTGGCGATGGTGTCTACGTATGTTTTTACTAGATGACCCAGAACTGCAGGAAAGCAGAGGAGTCAAACCCAATTAAGGTAAAAAAAAAAAAAGGACGCTATGAGGGTGTGTTAATGATGACAGAATTCACAGTTTCGAGTGAACTAATGTCTTGCTAGCTCCGTGGACAGATCGCTGGATCCAGATGCACACACTATAAATCCATACACAAAATAAAATTGAACTGGAAATTAGGTGCTGGGCGTCCGGCCATAGGAGAACTGGACCCAACTAAGCCTGGTTCTCCCAAGGTTTTTTCCCCATTCTCTCATGGATGGGGTTTTGGTTCTCCTCTGGCTTGCTTAGTTGGGGACACCTGATTTCCAGTGATTTCCGTCATCTTGACTACAGAGACCGTCTCTGCATTTGATAAATAAAGTTTAATTCTCGTCATTATACATTACCATCACTCTGTTGTTCTATTTGATAATGTTTAGTGCTTTGCTACAATCTGTATTGTTAAAAGCACTATATAAATAAAAGTGACTTGACTTGACTTGACTATAGTGGATGTACAATCATTTATTTAATAATGTGTCTGAGGCCACAGTTTAATAAAAAATAGTCAGAAATGAAGTCAGCAGTGTATTTAACCCTCTATGGTACAGAGCTGCCATATCACAACAATCAATTTCTTCTTATTTCCTTGTTATTCTGAATAAAATACAATATATTGGAAAATGAATACAATATGTTTCTAAGTAAAATAATATTCCAAAACAGTAAAGTTAAAGGAATGAATGAATTAAATGATTACTGCATTATTAAATAATCAATATACACACCCAACTTGTAACAATCATTAAATCCACCACTTAATGACAAGGTAATTATAATGTCAACCTCATGATGTTTTACCTGTTTCTTTTGGCTTAGTCAGGCATGCTGGTTTCTTGAGTTAATACGCAAATAAAATTTATATGCAAATTGCCAGCATTTTCTTAGAAAATCTTGTGATTAAGGGCATTGTTTGTGCGTGTGTGTGAATAGCTCAAAGGGGTTTGTAACCAATACAGTACAAAACCGGTCACATAGCATGCCAAATCCTCTCTTTTACCCTAAGGCAAATGTTTTTGAAGTTAATGCATTTTAAATATTACATAAATTATGAATATACTTATTTAAACCCATGTACGTTAAGATTAATTGTTAAATGAACACAGCAACATTTCAACAGTATAATACTGTAAAATTGTATATTAATGTCCAACAGTTTTTCCACATACAGTATATGCTGTAGTAGGGGAACTTACAGTTAAAATATTCTTTTACAGTGCAACAATGAGTGTGTGTGCATGTTTATATATGTCTGTATGTGTATGACAGATATGATGCATCGATATTTCAAAGAAATGTGCATTTAATTAGAAAAAAAGTAAATAAAAAATAAAAATTTTGGCATATGGCATTTGGCCATGGCAACGTTTTTCTAAATATGCTTTTAGATTGTGAAGTAAGTGACCGGGATATTCTACCTCTCAAAGCTTCTGGGGTCAAGAGAAAACTGTCTACTCTCTCTTTATCTCAAAAAATAATAATGATAATTTTTTTCCTATGGTAGGATTTGTTTGATGTTTGGTACAATGACCACCAAACAAACATATTTTGGGACGCAGTATGATTTTTGACAAGAAAGCATAAACTGTTTTGCTGTTTTACTTCTGTGCCTGTGCATATATAGAGAACAACAGACCTTCACTTAAATGAAAATATGCTTGAGAGTATATTGTAACAGCATGCCAAAAAAAACAACAAAAAAACCCCAAACAAGCGATATAAAGCAGGTCTCTACAATCATACCCACATACCTGCCCACCCAGAACCACATAAAACTGTCAGAAAAAAGCAATAAAACCACAGCAAGGATCTGTTTGCCTCATTTCAGCTGTGAGATTTTAATCATAAGTCATAACAGCAAAATGTCAAAATTATTAGTTATTGTTTAAGTCTAATATAGACATGTCATTACTGTAGTCTTCCGGCTATTTCTGTTGAAATGAACTGGGTTCATTTAAACAGCAGCTTCCCCGTTCCTAATGTCACTCCCGGACCGGTATCTACTTTACTGCCTCTCCCGGCTGGACAATGCATCTCATTTTCTGCTCATTGTTCTTGTCTTGACACCCACAATATGCTGAATAACAGGAAGTAAAGAGGATGAGAAACAGCTCATAATGTATTGTGATTCAGCTCAGTAACAGGAAAGCTTTTTGGTCAATTATGCTGCATTCTTTAGGACATGTAATACAAACAATGAGAAATGATTGATGTGATTGATCTCCCAATATTGAGCTGCACCCTTCAGCCAACATACTGCAGTCCCTTACTTCATCTGATATGCGCCTCTGTCCTTGGCCTCTTCTGTCTCTTTCTCTGTTTTGCCTCTGTACCCTTCCACCATGGATCTTTACTTGTCTTTTTCCTCTCGGATGTTGACCCTGATTGTTTTAAGTCTTGTGCTGTCCTCTGCTTTCCAGACAGGAGATTCATGCTATTTTAGAGAACTGGTTAATTGGTTGATCTATATTCTCTTCATTAGTGAAAGTTCAGATTCACTTGCACAGTTTACGGTAAAAAAAAAAAAAAAAAAAAAAAATAAAAATAAAAATTTTTAGAAAATATGTTTGAGTGCTTATGACCACCAGAGCAACCATTTTGCACTTTTATTTCATTGACTTATACCCCTCAAAACATCTAGTCATTAGTTCATCATATGACTATAGCTCAGAGAACTTAATGCATTTTGAGCAACATACATATTAGCAACTGATCATGTAGGGACCCGCAGATAAATGCACATAATCGGTTGCTTGAATGTAGCAAAGCAATCGCAATGTGTTCAAAAGAACGGGAAATGTGAACGAGAAAAGTGAATAGACAAACAAGTAGTTTTGAAAAAGTAATTTCTGATCTGAGAAATGCAGAAATACTGATTCTGAACAAGGCCTTTACTCTTCCAGCATGATGATAGAGCACAATTTACCAAGTCAGAATGCAAACCAGAAACCTCATCTCAAAGTATCAGGGCCTGACCTCACCGGAGGCAAATTACTGAGTAGAAAAACTTAGCAATATCAAGATTAAGTTTCTTTTTTTTTAAATAAAATCTTGGCACACATCTGGGTGTGGTGCTGTCCGCATGCTTCAGGTCATTTCAATGCAGTGTTCAAGATAGTATCGGTTCCTGAGAAAAACTGTAGTTTAGTATCAGTGAGGATAAAGAAAAGGATATGAGCTGAAGTTTTTGGGCGCGCCATTAATTGCTAATAATTTGTTGCAATTAAGTTTTATGAGATGTGATTTAACATTGTGAATTTGTTTAAAACCAAACCTGTTTATTGCAGATGCTCACATTAGTTTTGCAAACAAATATTGACACGGACAAAGATGTTTCGGTAAGTGTTCGGGTGGACATCGAGCTAGAAGACAGTTTTAAATATTTCAAGCAAAGCTCAGAAATAATTACTGCATTATTAAATAATCAATATACACACCCAACTTGTAACAATTATTAAATCCACCACTTGATGACAAGGTAATTATAATGTCAACCTTATGATATTTTACCTGTTTCTTTTGGCTTAGTCAGGCATGCTGGTTTCTTGAGTTAATATGCAAATAAAGTTTATATGCAAATTGCCAGCATTTTCTTAGAAAATCTTGTGATTAAGGGCATTGTTTGTGTGAGTGTGTGAATAGCTCGAAGGGGTTTGTAACCAATACAGTACAAAACCAGTCACATAGCATGCCAAATCCTCTCTTTTACCCTAAGGCAAATGTTTTTGAAATTAATGCATTTTAAACATTACATAACTTATGTTATAAACTCATTTAAACCCATGTACGTTAAGATTTAACCTAATTTAATGCAACTTTCAGTGATACTTAATATATCTAACTATCAAGGAGCTGACAAAAAGGTAAACTGACGCTGTACAGCAGATATTTAATGTTTATTTACAACAGGATATTAACATTTCATCTCCTAAATACCATACTCAGATCATGCATTCAAAATCAGAACAGTTTCAAATATACCTTTTAAGTGCCTCCAAAAGCGTACTTTAAAAAAGGTTTCTCTGGGTGTAACTGCTCATTTTGCATCATTATAATCATGTTAGTACAACATAAAAAGCAGAAGATAAGAAAATATAACTAAAATTGATTTATTATGATGTACAGTACAGTGAAAAAACATCATTGGATTGGAGAGATTGAAACGGACTTTCTTCTTGTGCCTTTGAAGTTTCCGTTGACTACAGTTTTAGATATGGCATTATTTGTTAAATTACAGAGAACCTTGTTGTTGTAAACATCTACATTCAGTTCAGAAATCAATGTTAAATTACTTGCAATGCTTGTCAGTAGGCCTACAACATGACACCAACACACGGCTGTATTGCAACTGATATACAACGTGAATGTAATATGGTTTACACGCCAGTGTTTTTAGTACTACGCTAAAACCCTTCAGATTTAGTGTTCGAATTGACCAGTGAGGGGGAATATAAGTGGAGCAGTCGGATTTCTTCTATATACCATTAGCGTTTTTAATTCTACTTAACCAAATAAGTCTAGCAAAGCTGAAAATGGAGCATAAATAAAGGTAGTGGAACATGTATGTTGGTTGAAAGATCACACTGACTGTGACTCTTTTGAAAAGGAGCAATCCATTCCATACACTCTTAACACACAGCTGGAGCTCAAGTGGCAGTGAAAGATAGGGAGCTATATAGTGATTTAAAACAAAGCTAATTATCATAACAATTGGGGACTTGAATTTAAAGAGGTAGTCGGGGCATTCTGTACACCTGACACCTCCTGATAAACACTAGCCGAGTTTCCATCACCCTTCAAATTACGAATTGAAATACGCTTAATGGAAACACGTCAATTTTGCAAAACCTCCCATATATAGCATAAACGTTTTTAGACTCGCATAAGGTGGTTTTGTGTATTTGTAGAATTTCGCAAAAAACTGCAATGGAAACGGCTTTTTCGCATTTACAGGTCACATGGCATGTGTAAAAAGTCATATGATCATTCATAAATGTATCATTTAAGAATTCTCCAGGAAACATTTAATACGTGTTCATTCTCGAGTGTAAGGGGCATTCCCTGCCATTAATGTTTAGACAGTTTATGCATGTCTGCATTGCCAAGCTGTTTGCGGTCACTCTGTTGATACTCGTGTTTATTCCTCATATTTAATGGAAATGCAATACTTTTTTGTCGACATTTATCAAATATGTTGACATTTTGTTGGCCAGGTTAGTAATAATAATTAAACAAACTGTGACAGAGAAGGGTGTATCCTAAATGCTGCTTTTACGCAACAACAAGGAAAATCTTATATTAATGAGACATAATTACTGTCTTAAGAAGGTGCACATTACATTTACAAGGAAATTAATTCAGACGTCACTCAAGGTTAAGGCGCAAGTGAGGTCCTTTTTAAATCAAACAAAGGACCAGAGGCAAATTATGGTTGTGAGTCACTTATGCCTTGTGTTATTGTCATCTTTAGAGTAATTTGTGGCAAATTCTGCAGGGATCCAGTTTGCTGTAGGCTTGTTGAATCTATTTCACTTTATCTAGTAAGACTGCATAGTTCAAGGTTTGTTGTTTTTAATAATGAGATAAGAATGAATTTCTCAAGAACAATTTCTATAGCAGTGCGGCCAAGATGTTTAATGTTTTGTTTAATGACATGCTCCCAATCATAAATGGACTTTATTCCGCTCTGCAGATAGCAAGAGAAACCCACCCCATTTCTTTTCTACCATGCTGGCCTAGAATGTTCAGTGTTAAAATACAACCAAATGTGTACAGATACCCTAGGGATCTTTTCATACACACACGCAAATATATAACAAATAACTTTTACATCTCATTTGAAGCATTACCATATCCTCCTCAAGAAATCTAAACATTCTTGAAACTTCAATATTTTGCAATGTGCCAGTTTACATGGAAAAAAAGATAAGATAATAAAAAGAGAGGCTATAATTTTTAACACTGCTAATAAGTGAAAAGACTATATATAAAAAAATATCATCAATGCTGCGCAGAATAAACTGTTTATGATGTAATTTTATACTGTCCAGTCAAAATGAAAATGAAAGTGAGAGAAAAAAAACATCTGTATATTTAACTAAATATATAAAAATGAAATAAAATACTAAAGCCAGCCTTGTAAAGCATTATTACTCCCATCATTTAAAAAAAGCCCATTAGCAATATCATGCAGAGCAGGATAAATGTCCTTTTGTGTATATAAATTAAGCAACCAAAGAGGGCTGAGTTTGTGATAATGTGAAGATTCTCTTTTCTTCGTAGCAACAGTTCCTGCTTAATGCTAAAGCTAGAAGGGCTTGCTTTAGCTCATTCATCTGAAGTTCACCATGTGCCCCTGAATCATAACGGCGGCCATAGCTAGTGGGGCTGTAAGATGAGGAAAAACCCATTGTGAAACCTGAGCCTGTAGCATCAAAACTTCCCCTTCTAGAGCCTGATCTTGAACCGGTTCTGGATCCAGACCTTGACCCTGAAGTTGATCCAGAGCCACTGATGCTGTATGGGCTGTAAAGGCCTTTGCTTGATTGAGAGGATGCCTCTAGCAACCTCAGGCCGGATCCTTCCTCAATCATGCTTCTGTCCATGGCATCCTTGTATGAGATCTTGAGTTTCGTTTTGGGGCAGGTGAGGTATTTTGAATATCCACTGACATCTCTCAGTTTCTGTGCAGTGCGTGCATCAAGAGTGCCCTTGTTGACAGCATCATCCAACGATACTCTTCCTGAAACATCTGGTTCAATTAAACCACCTGTTAGGTACTGGACTTCAAGGAAGCGCTGGCCAGCTTCGTAGTAGAGCCAACCCTTCTTTAAGGCTTGAGCGGCAGACATTTTGGTTTTAGTTCTTGGATCTTCAAATCCCTGAAAAGCTTTCTGAGCTAGGTTGATACGATCAACCATGATCTTGTCCACCAGCCCTTTGCTCATTGCATCAGCAACCGAGAATTTCTCTCCAGTGTTTGGGTCAATAATACCTCCTGTGCATGCTTGTGCTTCTAGTAGTCTTTGACCAGTGATATTGTCAACTAGATTCCGATGCATAGCTTCCGTAACTGACACCTTTTCCAAAGTATCTGTATCTAAAATTCCAGCCACTGGTCCAGTCTCTTCGGTTGGATCAGTCCAGGTTGTGGCTGGTGTCTTTATGGATGGAATTGGACTCATGGGATATGATGAGCTGGATCCAAAAGAAGATGATCGAGATCTAAAGCCACTCATATTACCAGAGAGCATGTCTGCAAATTCAGTGATAGAAAGGGTACCAGCACGGTACTGGTCCAAAGCTGACTGGTCTATGAGGCCCTTGGAGATTGCGTCGTCAATGTCATACTGCCGTCCAGACCTTCTGTCAATGATCATAGACTTAACAACGCCATCGGATGATGAGGTGGTAATTTCTTCCCATTCACACTCTTGCTCTGCAAGCTCAATGTATGTTTGATGGTCAATGAGTCCTTTGCGGTATGCCTCATAAACAGACATTTCTTTTCCCGTTTCTGGATCTACGATGACAACTCTACGTTTGCGGACTGAAGACTTAGAGGATGTCTTTCTTTCTCGTTTCTTTTCTTTTAGCAGTAAAAGGGAAAGTCCAGTTTCAGGGTCTGTCATACAGCGCTCCATGAGTTGAAGGTAGGTCAGATTCTCTTCTGTGTTTGGATCGAAGAACCCCTTTGTGTCATCAGAGGGATCAGTAAGAATATCATTCATCTCTTCATCAAAGAGACCCCGTTTGTAGGCCATTTCAACAGGCAGTCGATGACTCTCTTCAGGATCAATGATTCCACCAGTGGCTATTTGAGCTTCAAGCAGTCGGATACCATGGTCTTTTAGAATAAGACCTTTCTTCATAGCCTGGAACAGAGAGATCACCTTGCCAGAGTATGGATCTTTGTAGCCAGTCACAGCTCGTTCAGCAGAGAGGAGCTTATCTTTAAATTCTGGTCCCACAACTCCCATTTTTACAGCTTCATTGACAGTCATTTTGAGATTTTTGATTGGATCAACCACATACCCAGTAGCTGCCTGAGCCTCCAGAAGTTCAAAGGCAGTGCCTGGTCTGATCATGTTCTTCTTCATGGCTTGATAGACTGACAGTCGATCTTTGGTAGCTTCTACATACACACCTGCAATAGAGCTGATGCCTTCAAGATATTTCTTCAGGTCTTTACTAAGGTCCTCCACTGAAATGATACCCTCCATGAGAGCTGTGTAGGTTTTCTGATCAATAATTTGACAGCGCAACAACTCATCTGGGGTGATCTGCTTTCTAAGTCCCTTAAATAGAAGTCTCTTGTCTGCCAGAGATAACAGTCGTAGGCCACTGTCTTTATCAACCTTGCATCTTTTAAGAAGCAGTGCGTATGGCAGCTTTTCATCTGTTGTAGGATCTGTAAACTGTTTGACATCTCCACTTGGATCAGATATCCTATCACTGGTTTCTTTGTTTATATAACCACGTTGCATGGCAACATCGGTTGGGAGGCGGAAATAGTACTCTGGATCCATGAGGCCACCTGTTGCCAATTGGGCCTCCAAAAGCTTCATGGCATAATCCTCAGGAACGAGGTCCTTTTTCATGGCTTGGAATAAAGAAATCACTTTACCGCTATAGGGATCCTTGTAACCTGTGACTGCTCTTTCGGCAGACAGGAGTTTGTCGTGGATCTCTGGGCCAACAAGACCTTTCCGGACAGCCTCATCAACTGTCAACAATTCATCTTTCACAGGATCAGTGATAAATCCTGTTGCTGCTTGTGCCTCCAACAGATCTATGCCAATGTCAGGTTTTATGAGACCTCTCTTCATGGCTTGGTAGATGCTAACCTTAGTGTAGTTATCTGAGAGTATTCCAGCAATGCTGCCTGTCCCAAAAAGATATTGCTTCACGCTTGGCATCTCCATAACCTCACGAATTGTTTTCTTGCCTTGTTTGAGCAGGTTGTAAGTTTCGAGGTCTATAATGCGAGCCCTGTAAAGTTCATCAATAGTAACCCGGCGTCTGATGACATCAAACGACATACTCTGCTCAGTCCTGATGATCTGTCTTTGTTCAATAATTTCGATTATAATGATGACCATTCTCTCCTTTGTGATTTTTCCACAGCGATACTGTTCAAGAAGCCTTTGTTTTTCCTCTTCTGGAAGCAAATCGGATTTCATGACTTCCCATAATGTCACTTGTTTCCCTGCAAAGCTCTCATGTGGAATGTCAATTTGGGTGTTAGCTAAGTCCACTTGTGCTTGCTCCTCAGTGTAAACATAGGATTTTTCAGCTTTCTCTGGAGCCTGGGCTTTAGAAAGTGGCAACAGGACAATTCCAAACTCTGGATCACTCATGCACCTCTCCTTCAGTTGTTTGTATGTGACATTCTCATCTTTGTTAGGGTCAGTGAAACCTTTGATATCATCTGTGGGGTCTTTAAATGATTTGGCTAATTGCTTGCTGAAGTAGCCACGCTGAATGGCTATGTCACTGGGAAGTCGGTGGCTATTTACTGGATCGATTATGCCTCCAGTAGCCTCCTGAGCCTCTAGAAGAGGTATGGCATGTTCTCTTAGAACAAGCTGTTTTTGCATTGCTTGAAGAAGAGAGATCTTATTACCAGTGTATGGATCTTTGTAACCAGTAACAGCTTTCTCTGCAGATAGCAGTTTCTCATGAAGCTCTGGACCAACAATGCCAGCCTTAACAGCATCATCCACTGTAAATTTCTCATTCCTGATGGGATCAACCATGTAGCCAGTAGCTGCTTGAGCTTCTAGCAGGGACAGGCCTGTGTTTGGTGTCAGTAGTTTCTGCTGTACTGCCTGGTAAATGCTGAGTTTTTCCTTGCTTTTTTCTAAAAATACCCCAGCAATACAATCAGAACCTTGCAAGTAGCGTTTGATGGAGTCACTAACCTCTGCAGGTTTCTTTTTGCCTTGTTGGATTTTATCGTAGGTTTCTTTGTCAATGATTTTAGACTCAAGCAAGGAACTGGCTGGTACAGGACCCCTGAAACCATCAAAGTTGTCCTGTCTCTTCTTTTCTTTTTCGTCCACTGTAGAGATTACGATCTTGATCAGTTTTTCAATAGTGATTTTTCCTGTTCTATACTGACGGATAAATTCAATCCTCTGTTCTTCTGTAAAATACTCAGAGTTGATAATTTCCCAAATGGTGATTATTCTTCCTTTAAAAAGCCCACTGTGTAACTCAACCGTAGCATGACTCAAGGTCTCTTTAGTTTGTGCGTCAGAAACCAGTTGTATTTCCTTTGACTTGATTGCCTTTTCTGATAGAGGCAGCAATGGAAGACTAGTCTGCTTATCAGTGATGCATCTTTTTAGCAGTTCAACATAAGTGACCTTTTCTTGCGTGTTGGGGTCTACAAATACTGTATTGGAGTCTGATGGGGTACTTAGGTTTTGGTTCATCTCCTCATTTAGGTAACCTCGTTTATATGCAATTTCTGGAGTAATGCGGTAACTTTTCTCAGGGTCAATAATTCCGCCAGTCGCAAGTTGAGCTTCCAGCAGACGGACACCTTGGTCTTTCTTAATGAGATCTTTTTGCATTGCCTCAAACAGGGATACAGTTTTTCCAGTATATGGATCCTTATAACCACAAACAGCTCTTTCTGCAGACAACAATTTTTCATGCAGCTCTGGGCCAACAACACCACTTTTGACTGCTTCATCAACTGTGAGCTTTTGGTTTTTCACCGGATCAACTATAAAGCCTGTTCCGGCTTGGGCCTCTAGAAGGTTTAGTGCAGACTCTGTTCCAAGTAAGTCCTTCTTCATGGCTTCATAGAAAGACATCTTTTCAGAAGTTGACTCAATCTGCACTCCAGCAATACTGTGTGTGCCCTTTAGGGCTTTCTTGACAGGTTCAAGCTCAGACACCTCTTTAAGAGTAGCTTTTCCATTGTGCAATTTGTTAAATAAATCTTTATTAATGACTTTTGCTTCCAGAAGTTCAGACGCTGGCACTGATGATCTCAAACCATCAAATGCAGGTTCCTTCTTGTTCTCCTTGTCTTCTACAACAGTTATTACAATTCTAATTATTTTTTCAACAGTAATTTTGCCTGTCTTGTATTGACGGATAAGATCCCTTCTCTGATCTTCAGTGAAGTACTCAGAATTTATGATCTCCCAGATGGTGACGGTCTTTCCTTTGAATCTTCCAAATGGAACTGTTAAGTTAGCCTTACTAAATACATCTTTAGTTTCCTCATCGGTGCAAGTTCTTTCAATCTGGTCTGCTTTTTCTGTGATTGGTAGTAATGGAATGCCTGTTTCTGGATCTGGTTTGCATTGCGCCAGTAGTTCACCGTAAGTGAGGCTATCCTGAGTGTTGGGGTCAGTGAATGCTTTTTTGTCAGCAGGAGGGCTGGAAAGAACTTTGCTTAGGTTTTCATCAAGTTGGCCTTGTGTGCATGCCATCTGGACAGTTACACGGTGGCTATTGACAGGATCAATTATCCCACCAGTTGCATATTGAGAGTCGAGAAGTTTAATAGCCTGGTCCTCTGCGATTAATCCTTTTTTCATTGCTTCAAATAGTGAGATTGTACCTCCAGTGAATGGATCTTTGAATCCTGTGGCGGCCCGTTCGGCAGATAACAGCTTGGTGTGCAACTCGGGTCCAATCAAGGTATCTTTCACAGCTTCACTGACAGAGAGTCTTCTGTTCTTAATGGGGTCAATTATGTAACCAGATGCAGCTTGGGCTTCAAGAAGCATCATAGCTGTGCTTTCTGGAATCTTCTTGTCCTTCAAAGCTTGATAGATACTCATTTTCTGGTTGGGTTCAACTATTACACCGCCAATGCAGTCTTTACCTTTCAGGCACATCTTGACTTTGTCACTCTTAGAAAGCTCTTGCACACTTGTTTTGCCTTTCTTAAGCTTGTCCATTTCTTTTTTATTAAGCACACCAATCTCATGAAGTCTGCTTGCAGGCACCTTGTCTCTGATTCCATCAAATGCAAGGGGTACATCTTTCTTCACACCATCCACTTCTGTAGAGCCATTCAGGACCTTCTTTGTTGTTTCAACCATGGTCATTTGAACTAACTCTTCTTCAGGGACACTGTCAGTTTGGATTTCAATCTCCTTGGTGTGGGATGGCTTCTTTGAACTCTGGAGCTGCTGGAGTTTTTCTCGCAAGTTCTTGTTTTCTTCTGCCAGAAGTTTCTCTTGTTCAGCCTTTTTCTTTTCAAGTTCTTGCATTTCTTTTTGCTTGGAATGCATCTCGTCCTCAGCATCCTTTTGCTTTTTCATAGCTGCATCCATGGCAGACTGCAGTTTCTTTTTCTCCTCCTCCATTTGCTTTTTCTGCCTCTCCTGTTCATCTTTAAGTGCTTGAGCCTTTTTAACTTCATCTTCAAATTGCTTCTCCAGCTTCTTTTTCTCTGCCTCAACAGCTTTCTCTTTCATCATGAGTGTTTCTTTTTCTGCTAAGAAGGTTTGCTGTAGGATAGACTTTTCCTGCTGTAACTGTTCTTGTTGTACATTGGCCATCTGTGATAAAGTATAAAACAATAATTATTTCAAAGCACAAAATAATAACATAAATCGTCTAGGTTACCTATTGTAACCCCCGTTCCCTGATGGAGGGAACGGAGACGTATGTCGTATCGACAGACTGG
>JAUCNO010000710.1:242980-256623 GCA_032353835.1 Enteromius viviparus | reverse complement strand
AGAATACTGTAAATATTCTCAATAACACAAATTAAATAATAAAATAATACATTTTATAAAATAAATTAAATAAAAAATACTAAAATTATTTTTCAAAAAGAGGACATTTCAGATATAAACTGTATATAAAGCTTGTGAAAATTTTGCAAATCATGCAAATAAAACTGATCTCAGGAAAAGGTGCAAAAAATAAACAAATAACAAAAATATTGTCTTTTCTTTTTTTTGTCATTTTGTCCTTGTAGGATGTTTGGCATCTTTTCTTGGCTGCAAGTTCATTAATGTTTGGGGTTAGGTTCTGAGTGGAGTGGAGGTGTTCATCAGTGAGACGGCTTCTGATTGCGTTTTTGTTCATCTTCATCAAAAAAAAAAAGGTTGCGCACACAAATATATACTACCCAAACCTGCAGAGCATTCGAGCAGCTTGCAAGCGAAGTTGAGGCATCGTTTCGGGACTGAAGCTGGGGAACTGTGCGGGCTCCACAGAGTCATACTTTTCCTTGAGTATACACTGGAGTTCTATCGGCTCCTTTTGAATGTTTGTACATGCTAACTCGTGATTAGATGTTATGACCGCACGTAAACTTTTGTTGTGCATTATGGGATTTGTATTAATAATATTAATCAGTGGGCCATTAATAACAGACATATAAAAATTGTCAACTTTCTCTAAAATTTTAGTTTTCCCAATCTTATTAACATTGTTAATAACCAGTCAGGTTTGAATAACCAGTTTATAGTTTTTGTGAGGTTTAGACTTACAATCAGTGTTCGGTGTTTGTTCAGCAGTGTCATTCATCTATTAAATCCACTGATTGTTTTTTTTTTTTTTTCTGCCAGTCCATTAAATGATTTTATTCTAAGCTGTAATAAGACAGACAATGATATCACATATATTTTAATTACATTCATCAAAAATTTTAAAAAGTAACTTTGGCTGATTGCACCTGCAGGTTGTCAGGTTGTTCAAAAAAATTTGTTCTCGTTCAAAACAATTAAAAACGGAGCTTTATTTCCGACCAGTGAAAGTTTTTTTTTTTTATCATATTTATGGAAGGAACAAAATGTATTTTCTTTAGAAACCAACAGCTCACCAGAGACGCTGTGAGAGTAATGAAACTTATTTTCTTTAGAAACTCAGCATACTTCTGTGTATCAGCTTGTGCCTGCAAGAACCTGATTTTACCAATCAGGTCAGTTTCTAGGTTAACATCTTTGTTGATCCTGGAACAACATTGTGAATAACCAGTCAGGTGTGAATAACCAGTTTATAGTTTTTGTGAAGTTTAGACTTGCAATCAGTGTTTGGTGTTTGTACAGCCGTGTCATTTATCTATCAAATCCACTAATTGTAGAGATTACTCATGGGTAAGGTTAGGTTTAGGTGCAATACAAAATTTTTGGTTACAAAAAATATGTTGACCTAGGAGCACATCTAACTCAAAATCAAGACATGCGCTTGCGCACATTAGCTATACAGCTGTGAATATTGAATGTTTAACATTATATTAATTACATATGTAAATTCTTAATCTCTAATTGTTGTATTCTGCTCTCTTGGTGTTTCATTGTCTGGACACATCATTGTTTACATGCTGTGTGGCATCTGCTTTTTGTATCAGAACATTTTATAAATATGAGAATGTGTACAGGAGCACAATACAATCACTTGTACTAATAAACATAAAGCTAAACAAATAATAATGCATATAAGTGCATTTTATTCTAAGTTATAATAAGGCAGACAATGATATCACTGAAGAAATAAAACTTATTTTCTTTAGAAACCGACGGCATACTGTAGATGCTGTGAGAGGAATGAAACTTATTTTCTTTAGAATCCAACGGCATACCGTAGATGTTGTGTAGGTGACAAAGCTTGTTTTCATTACATTAACATTTATAGCCACTTACAAATAAGGACAATGGAAGTTATCAAAAGCAACAACAGAGCAATAATAATGAAGCGCTAGATGAGTCTTAGTTAGCTTAACACACTACGGCCTGGTTTCACAAACAAACTAATGGATAGGGAGTTGGACTTGTAACCCAAAGGTTGTGGGTTCAAGTCCCAGAGATTGTGGGTGGGGTTATTGAAAAACCAGTGCTCTCTCCACCTTCAATTCCGGTGAGCAGTTGAGGGGAATCGTGCCTTGCACAAGGGTATGGTCCCCGGGCGCCACAGCAATGGCTGCCCACTGCTTCGGGTGTGTGTGCATGGTTGTTTACTTCTCACTGCTGTGTGTGTGCACTTGGATGGTCACATACCAGGCCACATGTCACGTCCTTTTCTTTCCTTAGTACTAGTTTAAGCATTGTCTGTATAACTGGTCTCTTATGATGATGGGAATGAGATGATGTCTTGAACGCTGTTTTTCAAGTCGCAAAATAGGTCACCGTCTCTGAGCCTTTATGGCGAGCATGCCGAACAACAACAAAACACTTTTTTTTTCCCCTTGCTGACCCCTCCAGCATTCTCTTACCACACTTTTTTGGGGGGCTTGCATCCGGCTGCTGTCCTTATCTAGCTTTTTTGGGGGGCATGCATGGACCGAGCGGGATGCCGAGCTCTAGCCCTAGCTAGGGTTCAAGCCTCTAGGGTTCTGTGTCCACCATCCTCCCGGCTCGCCCCCCTGGACAGCACACTAAATATGCTAAACTTTATCCTTCTTGATTATGAGGAAGTGCAAACTCTTGAAGTCAAGTTTTTGCAAATAAACTAGTTTTGAGAGGAGCGCTGGTCAATTAATCACTGGCATTACCTAATCAATCTCCTCATTACACCAGCCCAATCAAATCCCCATCTACCCACTATAAATAGCCCCGTTCTCTTTCCTTTCACATCCCGCCTTTTACGCATCCCTCCTCCACCCCTTCTATAATTGCTCCCGTGCTTTCCTCCGGGGGGGCATGCATTATTCTGCTTTATTATGAGGAAGCGGAAACTCTTGAAATATACTGATGTTAAAAACAGGTAAAAAAAAAAAATCAAATTGAAGTCAAATTGAAATAAGTAAAAAAACTGGTAAAAAATGAAGGTAACACTTTATTTTGATGGTCCCCCTATAGATAGTCTATTGACTATCAGTTGCTTCTCAAGTGCATATCTACTTACTCTCATCAAGGTAGTATCTGTAGATTGTCTGTAAAATATCCAGTAGCAATCATTATAATGTCTACTACATGTAAACGGATAAAAAAAATGTGGTCAGTAAAGTGTTATCAGTATGTTATTAATTTGGGTTGTAGATGTTCAACAACATATTAGCAGATGTGCAACAAATCCTCAATAAGTTCTCAGTACCTTTTACCAGGAAAGTACTAGTCAGCATTCAGCTGTTAATCAGTGTATCAGCAGACTTTTAGTACACATTCAGTTATCTATAAGTATCAGTACAGGATCATTTCAAAAGAAATGTAAACATATATACACTTAATGACTCTTGATATTTTGCTTTTGCAAGTATTTTTAAGAGTGTTCAGCTAACTGTTTGTTGCATTTAAATTACCTTTCAGTTGACAGTCATTTTACATTGAGGTGCATTCATCTATTTATCTGTTGTCACATTAGGCCCATCAAAATGAAGTGAAAAACTAAGAAACGCTGTTTAATTTCTCTTACAGGTCAACATCACAGATACTAGTCAGTGGATGTTCAACAGATAGTCAATAGACAGTTAGTACTGACACTAGCATTTAAGAGTAATAAAACAACACATTAAAGTAGAAAAGTAGACATTTGGGAAAGAAAGAACAGTCATCAGGTTGTCCAACCAACTGCTTTTATTGAACTGCTGTCAAAAAATTTCTACTGTACACAACATAAATTGAAAAAGCCTCATTTGTTTACATTGCAAGATGTGTGTGTATCTGTGAAAAAGTCAAAATGTGTGTTAACACAACAATGTTAGAAACATGAATTAAAAAAGAAGGAAACAAGTTAGTGATATAACTGACTGATGTCATGCAAAAGTCTTCCAAGAATCCCCTGTTTGTATCTCCGGCCTAACCAGTAAGTCCATTCTATATATATTAGATGGTTTTTGAGAGCATTCTCTGACCGGTTTGCTCGCAACCTCCACACTTCCCTTTTGAAGTTTGCCCATGCCCTTTCAATGTTTTGTGTATGTACCCCTGTTGATGGATTAACAAAATTAATGCTGTGGTTCACTGTGTGGTGTTGGTATCCTCTCTCTGAAAGTGTTGAGTATGCACGCCACTGATCACTATGAATGATGCTGCCTCTTTTTACATGTTTTTCTATGATTGGTAAAAGTGTTGTCTTGTCTCTTTTGTCCACCAACCGCAGAACAGGTTTTCGGGAGGGCAAAATCTCAACCATTCCAAATACCCAGCTTTTCCTTCTCCATGCACTTCCAAAACGTCCTCTGGCATACTGAAAAAAAGAATACATGAAATGTATTTCACAAACTCTTTATTTTTTAAGTCAAAAGCACCAGTCTTAAAATAACAATTGTTTGGTTAACTGACAAGTTTACTAATAATCAGAATATTTTTAGTATTACTTTCTTTAAATCCTTTTATTAGAATATATTTTTAAAATGAACTAAAATAAATAATTTTAAAATAAAGTGTTAGCTAATGTAACTATTACTGCATCACAACTTTAAAAAAAGTAAAAAAAAAAAAAGCAACATGCACCACTTTGATCAGTGCTTCTTGGTCTTCTCCTGGACCGAAGCATAACTCTACTCTTCAGCACAATGATGACCCACAAAACTGATGTTAAAAAGACAAGGGGCAAGATCCAAACTAAACCTAACTACACCAATAAACTGAACAGTTCAGAAAAAACCTGTTAAAAAGTAACTTATTTAAATAAGGATATGTTACATTAATTGCTTATTGTATCACTTAACATTATTACATACATACAAAGTACTGTATAAAGATAGTTTTGACTATTAAAAATTAAAGTTATATATATATATATATTACATAAAATTGTGACTATTTTACAGTGGACACTCATTTGAAGAAAATATATATGTTTTCTGAGGTCATGGCTTACTTTTCTTCTGTGTCGAAACTTGCTTTCGTCAATGTGTACACGTATGTTGAGCCCACCAACTTTTTGTCCTCTTTTTTTCCTAAGCCTCCGCATACTTCTCACACATACACTCCGCAATTTCATGGACATCTTGGACAGGGTTGCAGTACTACTTGAGATGTCATCCAGCATCATATCCACCTGTCGCATATGGAGACCCTGTGAAAATCTAAAAACAACGCAATGCAATATTGCAGTAAAAGGACAATACTAAAAATTTTTGCCGTTACAGGGGGGAAATGGTACTAGAGATCACAAACAGTATAAACTTACCTGTGAATATACTTCATCCAACTAAAAAGGCTTGCATGGGAATGAGAAAAAATGGATTTGGTCCTTATGCTTTTCCTGTTTCGTCCACATGACTTCTTGCACTGCCTGGAAATGAGTATAGTATTCACCATGTATTACATTCCTGCTGGCATTACTTAAAAAAATCAACATAGACTATGATCTGTCTTAGTACTTAAAGTGGTGGTGAGTAAATATACCTTGTCATGTATGGTTGTTTTTTAAAAACTCATTTTGTTAGTTAGCACTCATTTGTTAGTGAACTGGTTACATTGCATGCTATGGATTTATTACAAATGGACACAACATTTAACAACAATAAGAGTAAATAGATTACAAAAATATTTAAATAACTTATATTTATATAACTTTTTATATATATATATATATATTAATGTATATTAAAACAGTAAATTGTTATTTTATATTGCAATACTTTAAAATATAAAATGTTCCTGTATTTTTCAAATAAATGTAGCCTTAATAAATATAAGAAACATCTTTAAAAGATAATAAAAAACTTACTGTTTCCAATTTTCTGACTGGTGTTGTATTATATATTGGCCTATATAAAACACATCTGATAGATCGATCAATCAATTAATCAAACTTATACTTACCAGATGTAACCATCTTTACAGGAAGACGTCACCATTTTCATGCGTCTCTTGCATCGCCTGCATTTCATTTTACCATGGAGTAGTTTTTTTCTCTGCATCCATTTTATTAATTTTAGACGTGACTTGTTCGTTTCCTTAACATAAACTTTTTCAATGAGTGCTCTTAATAAAGTGCTCATCTACACAGTTTATTACATGCAAATCTACTCTTCTTCTTCTTCTTCTTTTTTTTTAAAGTTAATTCTCTTACCGGAACTTCTTCAGATGTTTACGTGCTGTTGTTATCTTTTTAAATGAGCTCTGTTGGCGCGATTTGTTACAATTTTAGGCGCAAAAACACAAACCCGGAAATGGGCGGGACTTTGACGGGCCAGATGTTTTGGGAATAAATATCATTTAAAAATAATATTCTATGCCATGTTTTTTTGTAATATTTAACTAAGTAAATTATATTAAAGTTTTTTTGAATCACCTTTTAGCAGTTTTCTTTTCTAATGCCGTAACAATCGCATTTCTCAAGCGCCCTCTTGAGGAAGATTACTTCAAAAGCGCTTAATGGTTCTGCGGCCCAGTGCAATGAATCTTCAGTAACGACAGAAGACATTTCGACCTACAGTACCGTGTGTTCGAACGCTTCAGACGTAACAGATTTGGGGAGAAAAAGGTATTTTATTATTTATATCATTATGTTATTACATCTTTGACAGATAATGTGTTAAGTCATTCTATTCAGTGTTTATGAAAATATGTTGCAGTTAATGAAAGGTGATCAGCTACATTGGCTATATTTCTATAAAACATAACTTAATCATCATCAGGCAGAAAGACTGGGGCCTGTTGCATAAACTGCTTAGTATTCACCTACTGTTCATAACTTTAGTTTATCCAATTTAAGGCCAACAATTTACTAACTGTTAGTTAGTTGGTCGGATAAAGTTGTTAAGACAGGCCACAAATGCCCGTGGTCTTGAAATTTTGCCACTCTGAAATGATTGCAACACTGACTGGATGCACACACGTGCCATGATTTTTTATCAAATTTTCTTTTTGATGATTAGATGGCACATTACAACACCCGCAAAAAGCGCAACTTGGAAAGTGAAGAGAGTGAAGGTAAGCCAATTACTACTTGACAAATAGCAATAATTGTGCAAATAGCAGTTTTACACTAGTTTCTTTAATAACAGATATTGTATTTGCTTACAACACCATATACGTACATGTGTTAACACTGCATGCAGCAGTGAAATATAACTGTCAATGTTTTTATTGTTTTAGCTCCAGTGAGTACAATGAAGCCAATGAAGCAAGAAATACTGATGTGGCAAAACAAGGCGGAAGTATTACAGAATAAAGTGAATGAGTTAGAAGCCCTGAACAGCGAGCTTCGGCAGCAAGTAGTGGAGCTTTCAGCACAGCAAGGTGAGAAGTTTACATATTTGTTGTTAATACGTTTATTTAATTAATTATAATATATACAGTTGAAGTCAAAAGCTACATACACTTTGCAGAATCTGCAAATTGTTAATTATTTTTCCAAAATAAGAGGGGTCATACAAAAATTATGTCATTAGTACTGACCTGGATAACATATTTCGCTTAAAAGTAATTTACATATAGTCCACAAGAGAAAATAGTTAGATTTATAAAAATAACCTCATTCAAAAGTCAACATCCACTTGATTCTGAATACTTTGTTGTTATTTTTATGTGTGTTCGGTTTTTTTGTTTAGTAATAGTTATTCAATAGTTATTTGGGGGGTGCGTGATGTTCAGAGGCCAGTGGGCAAATTTGTCCAGGATGTCGAGGTTGCATCTCCTACTTTTTTTGAAAGACATCATGGGATTTTTAATGAACAGAGAGTCAGGACCTCGGTTTAACGTTTTATCCAAAGGACAGTTTTTACAGTACAGTGTCTCCGGCACTACACTGGGGTGTTAAGACCAACACAGACCACATGGTGAGCACCTCATGTTGGTCTCTCTAACACCTCTTCCAGCAGCAGCCTAGTATTCCCAGAAGGTTTCCCAACCAGATACTGGCCAGGCTCAGCCCTGCTTAGCTTCAGTGGGTAACCAGTTTTGGGCTGCAGGGTGATATAGCTGGTGGCATATTTCTCTTGTGGACTATGTGTACATTTCTTATGTTAGATATCTCATCCATGGGAGTTCTAAATAAAAAGAACTCTGTGTTGTATTATTTTGTATGATCCCTCTTATTTTGATAAAATAATATTTTGCAGATTCTGCAAGGTTGATGTAAACTTTTGACTGTACATATAAATATATATATTTGTTTATATATATATATATATGTTTGTATATATTGTTTTTATTGTCTTTATTTGTAAGTTGCATTTGGATTAAAGCATCTAATGAGTAAATATTAATATCAGATTTATAGATTTACAGATACAGATAATATAGATTAGATTTTTATATTTGGATAGTTCACCTTAATTTTTTTTTATTTTTATGCATTATGCAGTGACAGTAAATGAAAATAGTATGTTGCATTTGTAATGATTTTGATGGCATATTTGTTATATATCTTCGTTTAGATGACCTGATTCCTAGTACATCTGTGGCACGTGTAGAAAGTGGTGCTGTTGACCTATCTAGTGATGTGAACACATCAACGGATTCAGAGTCATCAGTCACAGAAGAATCAAGTGATGACTCCTCTTCAAGTTCAAGTTCAGAAGAGACTCATCAAAGAAAAAAAACAAAGAAAAGCAAAACCAAGAAAAATAAAAGCAAGAAACATAAGAAGCACAAGAAGAATGCATTTGACAAGATAAAACGAGGTACACACAGATGTTTGTTTATGGTTGCTTTTCTGTTTACATTGTAGTGAATAAGTCACTTTATATTTAAAGGGTGTTTAGGAAAATGTTGCCATTTGGCTACTGTGTACCACAATGGAAAATGGCCAAAAAACTTAGAAATAGTGGTTCTATTGAGAATTTTCTTTTCAATATAAATTCACATTTCTTTTAAAAACTAATGCATCCGATCTTGATTTCCATAAAAGATTTATTCTATCTCCACATATGATCAAGGAGCTCAACTGGAGTGACCAACAGGTTCTTGGTCACCACAGTAATTAAAACCCTTCTCCATCAGTTGCTCAGTTTGGCAGGAGGCTAGATCTAGGAAGGGTCTGGTTGTTTCAAACTTTTTCCATTAAGGTTAACTTAGACTATATGCTTCTGTGAGCCTTCAGTGAAGAGTGTGTCTTCCAAAGATTTGCAATATAAAAGCTCCTGAGCTAGATTTCAACTGTCCCAAATAAGGTTATGATTTATTTAATTAATAATTATGCAATGGAATCTTGTTTGTTTTGCAAAAAAAAATAATTTTGGTGTACAGTTATGGTGTATGAAGTGTAGATTGATGTGTAAAAAAAAAGTAATGTAAAGCAGTTTAACAGGCAACAACAGCAACGACAAAATGTGAAGAAAAAAAACATGAATACTTTTGCAGAGCACTGTACACACACACACACAAATATATATATATATGTTTACATGTATGTGTACATATAATGCTATATAATGTGATAATACATTTTAGGACAGAAGTAATTTATGTTACTCATGATATATTTGATATTTGTGCTTGAAAAGAAAGTAATTTAAGTCATTAAGTAACTCAACAATTAGGTTTAGGGTAATTCATATGTAATTCATATGTTTAGAGTGATTGCACTTACTAAGTAGTACTCTGTAGTACTCTGCAGTAGTACTCTGAGAAGTACTGACAGGTTTCCTGTCAAAAGATATTTCTGTACATGTAATAGATAGGTTAAGCACATGGTCTCAAGAGCAGCATAATTTTTTCTTCTCTCAATACTCTGTTTTAACTAGTCTGCAAAAATAAACCACACAAAAATGTATTTAAAAAAGGAACATATGGCCCTCCGTTAAGCAAATTTATTGGGGGATATCTTTGTCTTTGAGGTATTCACTTTTATTTCATTGTTTTTCAGCTAATAATGTTCGTGATGTCATACATCGCTACAAAAGGCTCCTGAAGCTAACAAGACGTGGAGCTACCATGACCAAAGCCTTTCAAAGAGAAGGTGTCTCACGCAATGCAGTGGCCCAGCTCGCTCCAATTGCAGAGCTGTACTTTGCAGACAGGGAGCAGTTCAACAGCATCAGCTTCACACCAGGGAAGTTAGCTGAGTTTGCTCAAAAGTGCAGAGAACATATTGTAGGGGATGTACAAAAAAAAGTGCTATTGATGAAAAAGAAAGGATCACTTTTGCCTTTCTGTTTAAATAAGTAATGCATTAAAAAGAGAGAGAGTATGTTTGCTATGTTCACTATTTAATAAGAGTATTTTTGCAAGTGTTTATTTCTTGTTATTTGCAACAGTGTTGTTCTTTCCTGGTTAAAGGTACTGAGAACTTTTTGAGGATTTGTTGCACATCTCCTAATATGTTGTTGAACATCTACAACCTAAATTAATAACATACTGATAACACTTCACTGACCACATTTTTTATATCCGTTTACATGTTGTAGACATTATAATGATTGCTACTGGATATTTTATAGACAATCTACAGATACTACCTTGATGAGAGTAAGTAGATATGCACTTGAGAAGCAACTGATAGTCAGTTGACTATCTATAGGGGGACCATCAAAATAAAGTGTTACCAATTTTTGTGCCATCTATAATCCCTTTCTCTTCAGTCGCCTCTGCAGCCCTCCACTCCAGCCCCTTCCAACTCCATCATGCTGTGAAGCTGCCTAATTCAGCCACATAGAACACAACATAAAAATCAAGGGCAAAGCCTTGGTGCCTCTTATACTGTCAACCTCTTACATAAACCACCGACTTTTTATGTAATGACATAATGCTGGGACGATACTAGATTTCTTTTCCAGAGCAAAATGGCTTTGGGTATTACAATGAATTATCTCATATAAGATTGAACATTTCCGTGAAATATTTCCTTGAAGACTACAAGGTGAGCAATGTATCTTCAAAGTACATTATGCAAGCTGTAGTGACATAGTTTACTTCCACCAGCTCTCTTGTATCCTGATAGACTTATTTTACTCCAATATAATCATGCAGTGCATGCATAAGACGGTCATGCATTCTCTATGACTAACAAGGGGAACATTCGCAAAATTGTGTTTTTATTTTCAAGGCTTTAGTGAAATCATATTGTGAATAGGCCTCGTTTTGCTTGTTTATGAAGTGCTGACACATGACAATTGATAGTCATACTGTACACCTAGGGAACCTTATTGTTCTTGAGTGCAGGTGGTTTTAATATCTCATCTTTTTTGCAACCCACATGCTCTGATTAAAATAGATGTTCCATGTAACATTTCCTCAGGGGTAATTAATGTTTTTCACTCTAATGAATAAGTGTTTACACAGGTGCGTAACGTAAGATGTAATAATCTTTCTATGCGCCTCATCGGCAGAGGTTATTAATAGGGCATGCGAGAATATTAATCGAGATGAATAGATTTAAGAAGCATGTTGTTATACTCGTGTTCCATGACAGTGGGAATCTTTTCTTTAGTTTCACAAGAATAGGATGATTGACAGTATTGATTGTTTTAAAAAACCTTGTTTTAATACCTCATGACAAATTACAGGAAACAGGAAAGTAATGACTTTCCAACAATATTTCAGTAGTATGTATTGTGTATATACAGTATATGTACACACAAATGATTTTTTTAATCATTATTCATTAATATACATTTCTGTATATATTTTACTTTGCTGTTTAATCCGGACAGACCAAGCATAATATTTACCATGTATTTAATTTATTTCCCCTAAGAAACTGGTTATAAAAATAATGTTTTTGCATATATTTGAAGGAAAACATTGCAACAATGTAATCTCAAGGTCACAAAATTTCACCACTTTTATAATAAAGTACAAGCATAATATTTGACTTTCTTGAGCATCCTCCTCAGCAAGCTAGAAGACTGAAATATTGATATATTCGTGTCAGAGGAGTCATCTGACACTCTCAGAAGTTTTGTGATTCTGGAATATTCCTACACATCACTCACCCCCTGCAAAGTATCTGAAATGTATATTTATATTGGCATGCAGGGCAGTTGCATTGACCTCTATAAAACCCTGCACTAAAACGCCTCTGAGACTCTTCAAAATTTTATCAGGCTTCATTATAAATATTTTTGAATATTTATGTATCGTTTACTTGATGCCCTGTAGAGTGAAAGACATGTTGACCACTAAAGCATGCATTTTTGCAACATTTGTATTTTTACAACTTTTTATTTATTCATATTATTTTAATATATTTTTCTAGTACTCATTTTTGAGAATTGTGGTAGAAAAATAGTCACATACACTTGGAAGTCAGCAGTGGTGTCAGTGACCATATTGTTTGACTTTGGCATGCAGGGAGATTCAATTTGTAAATGAGTTCCTGCCAAACCTTCCGCAGTAATTCTGAGTAATTTAGCCCATATTTAGTGAAGAGACATATGTGTTTTGCAATTTTTTCGTAGTAAGTCTCTGGGGGTTCAGCATTGTTCAGGATATTCCCAAACCTTTTTTTAAACATGACGTTCAAAAACATTATGCAGTGTTCTTGGTCACAATGGCTGAGCTCCAGTTAGGGTATCCCAGGCCTGTGGCCAAGGAGCATGTGGAGATTCATTTGAAAGCTCCTGCCTCGACGGACACTGTTTGATAACCGCCATACTTAAAGCAGAAAACTCTGCATTTCAAAGCAGATCTGTTCAATATTTCTTCACAAAGAATTGCCATATTAAAAGAAAGTCTGTGGAGCTCTTACTTTGAACATTCACAGATGCAAGGAATATATAGAATATTAACTCACCTTGACTTTTTTTCAAACCGTCAGCGAGGGAGAGCTGGTTTCAGAGCTGTTGGAGATTTCTATATATCTATCTATCTATTCATCTGTCTATCTGTCTGTCTGTCTGTCTATAGTATATGTCTGTAACTGATCAGAGGAGATGAAAACAAGTGGATCAAAATGCATGCTTTATTATTAAATACAGAGTAGAAATAGGCAGAGTTGTGGCAATGATAAACGGGTGTATCATAAGTAAAAACAAAAAAATATTCCAATGGGCGTTGCAGAGGTCCGGCGAACGGCAAACAGTATCCAGAAGGGCAAGGCAAGAGAGAAAATACAGGGCAGGCAAGGTCGATAACAATTAATACAAACGAGACAATAGAAAGGCTTACAGAGGGGAAAACACCATAATAATCGGAGACAAGTGCAACACGAACAACTCCTTAAATACATGTGATAACAAGACAAGAGGGGAGGAGAAACTAATGAAAAACCATGGCGACAAACAAGCTGGGAGGAGACAAATGTTCAGAATAAAAGTCCTTCCAGTTTTTCTCAATTGCTTTGGCACATTTTTCGAAACAGTCTTAACATTCTCTAAACTTTGAGTGCAAACGTCACAGCTGTTTCTAGGAACTTCAAAACTTTATTGCATGTTGTTACTCACCCACAGTGGCGGAGCCAGGAAATTTTCTGTGGGGTGGCCAGGATGATTATGTGATAATTTGGGGGGTGGCATAAATTATATTTATATAGTTCTGATTTACTATATTTACTATATATAGCTCTGACATGATACAGTGCACATCACCATCATTAC
>JAUCNO010000710.1:206610-232661 GCA_032353835.1 Enteromius viviparus | reverse complement strand
TGGTATCTCTGTTTCATCATTATTAAAGATTCTTCTCATTGACAAAGCCCTTTTTGAGCCCTCATCTTTCTGCACTCTAGTTCTCACCTGACACTCTTACCCTGTTCGTTTACAAAATGTGCGGATGCAGCTCTGGCTCCATGGCGTCCAAATTTTGTCTTACATCGACGACTGGCTAATATTAGCACAGTCGATGTAAGAAGCAAGCAGACATCGAGAGGTTGTCCTTGCTCATATGCAACGACTGGAGTTGAGACTGAACGCCAAGAAAAGTGTGCTTTCTCCAGTACAGAGAACCACTTATCTAGGCGTGGTGTGGGATTCTACCACGATGCGGGCTACTATGACGCGAGAGTACTATAGTCACGAGAGTAAAAGAAGGCCGGTCACTTACTGTCAAACAGTTTCAAAACTGTTGGGCCTTATGGCAGTTGCGTCCAACGTTAGACCTACACGTCTCTGGCCGGCTGTACATGAGGCCCCTACAGTGGTGGCTCAGAAACAAAGGTGTATCCCTGAGGGAAATCATCTTTGCATGATCAAAGTGTCACGCCGTGCTATATGTGCCTTAGACATGTGGAGGAATCCTGCATTTCTAAAACAGGACCCAGTGCTAAGAGATCCAGGTCACCGCATAACGCTAGCGATGGATGCGTCCCTCACTGGTTGGGGAGCGAGCACGAGTGGTCGCTCAGCCGGAGGTCCTCTTCAAAAAGAAGAAACTGAACGCCAAGAGGAGTGTTCTTTCTCCAGCCCAGAGAAAAACTTATCTAGGTGTGGTGTGGGACTCGACCACGATGCGTGCTCGTATGACACTTGCTTGAGTAGTTTCGATTCTTTTTGTCCGTTTTTAGGGGTTGCACTCCGGGCTCTTCTGTTCTCGCCTAGCTGTGCACAAACACACACTGGGCAGGGAATTGGAAAGTCTGGAGGCGTGGGTATCTCGTTCCCATAGCGTCTCGTCGACGCAGTTGGAGTTCCTGAAAAGGAATGTCTCTAGGTTATGTATATAACCCTAGTTCCTTGAAGGAATGAGACGCTGTGTCTTAAAACCACACTTTCGGCATCCACTGCCGGCGCTCCGCTGCATGACAGGAGCTGTTTGCCGGCCGGCATTCCATGTGCTTTTATGCTTTCTGGCCGGTGACGTCACCCGCCGATGACGTCCCAAATCAAGATTGGCTGATTCAACACTCTATACAGAGCCGTCACGCTGAGGGAGTTCCCATAGCGTCTCGTCGACGCAGCATCTCGTTCCTTCAAGGAACTAGGGTTATATATGTCAGGCCTGAACTGCACTGAGATCAGTGCAGTCTACTGCAGACACACTCAGGCACCAAATTAGTTAATCGCCGCCACCTGGAGCTCATCAGGGGAGCTTGTATAAAGGCCCAGCTCACCATTGAACCAGCGGCGGTGATTAAGGTAACAACAACTCAAGGTAACTCACGCTCATGCCTTACTTGGTTTATGGAACTTTATACTTACCTGTGGACTTACCAGTGTTCAAGTTTTATGTCAAGGTTGGATCTACTGGAGCAGCATACTCACCAAGCGCACTTACCAGGAGAACGAGCACATTAGCACAGCACGCTACCCAATGGAGAATCCCACGTGAGTCAAGGTCAACTTACCTAAATACTTACCTGTTGTACTCTTCCTGTCTCAGCAGACGACTGTCACTGAAATCCAAGTCTTCTCTGGAATTATCTGCAAAGATATAAGAGCGTCACTACATGCACAATCAACCTTGGAAATAGTCTTATGGAATGAGATCATCTCACCTGGATTCACAGGAGCCTGAGGAACTGTGTTGGCCATACAACGAAAGACTATTGATATATCCCTTTTCCCCATTCCTTCACAAATACATTTCTAATTTCAATAAACACTGTTAAACTTACCTTCTTGTCTCCTCCTCGAAAGCAGCTGAGCTGTTACAGGTACATCATCATGATTTATGATTTATCATGCATGATCATGATGTTTTTTTTGTTCACAAGAAAGAAAGAAAGAAAGAAAAGTCTTTACTATCTACTTTGCATAAATCTGCAGTACATAAATTGTCATGAATTTTAAGCATAGCATTATTTTGTGCAGATAAAACTACTTAATGTGAGAACAAAATTTTTGTTGTTGCTACTTTTTTGAATTAGTTATCAAGCATGTTCATGTGGACATCCAGTTAAACAACACAGTCTCACTCCAACTCGTCAGGTTTTGAAGCTTGGTCAAGACCCTTTTGCGTCACTTTTTGATGTAGAGGGTCATCCATTTCAGTTGTTTTGTTAATGTAATAGTTTGCATGCATATGTAAATTTATTATAATATTTTTTTACTTTTATTGAAGCACCAAACCCCACCCCTACCCTAAACCTACCCACCTCTGAACAATATAAAGACACACAGGCAAATGCAGTCACATATATTTATTGCCCAAACTAATCATAAACAAGCAGAATAAATACATTACAAACAAGTCGTGTCACATTCCAAGACTTCTGAAGACATACAAAGTCTTTATGTGAAGAAGAGAAACACAAGGTTTTAATGACTAAAAATGCAAAATCAGGTTCTGCCTTGAAGCAGCATCAAAATGTGATGAGTTGGAGTGAGACTGTGTTGAGGTTAATAAACACACCCCAACACTGGCCAATCACAGCACATAGCATGTGAATCCTGTTGAAATCAAAATCTAGTAGTCATCATTAACTAAGCATTATTTTCTCATAACGTCATCGTGTGTGTGGTCTCTTAACTAAAATGGTGACCAGACCCAAACATTGGCCAATCACAGCACAGCTTGTAAATTCTGTTGACATCCAAATACAGTACTCATCATTAACTAAGCATTAGAGTGTGTCCTTTGAAATAGTGAATACCAGTATGTTAGCTGCAGAAGTCTACAGCTTAAAAAAAAAGATGGTGGTTCCCGATATTAACAAGAATTAACAAGTTTGCTTATGTACTGCCATGTGTTTGTGTCATTTATGAGCATAATAGTTTTTTTTTTTTTCTCAGAATATTAGGACACCATTTTAGTAACAGTATAGAACGAAAATATGCTTTATAGTCTATAATCCTAATGCTACCTCTAAAACTAACCATAACTATATCTGTACAGTATTAGAAACACATGACAGATAATTAGAACCCATTTATTTATTGCAAAAATGACAAAATCAGTGCCAAAATGAAACTGCAATTGCAGTCCTCTCTGGCGGAATATAGTAGGTTTGAATGAGGTGAAGAGCCAAACTTAATTTGTCAACCGCTGAAAATATTATCCAAATTATTATTCCTATTCTCTCTGAAGTGCCATACATAGATATATAAATACATAGATACATAAATGCGGCCAATAGGCCTTCTTATTGGCTGCTTGACTGCATGTCTATGTCGCCGCCATGTTGGTTCCGGGCAGCACTCCTTAACTGTCATATCAGGATAGAAGAAAGAAGAAAATGTACCGGACTCGTTGGCAGTTTGAGGATCTACAGACCGTAGAACATAAATAAAAAACATATCTTGGGGTATTACTTTTCACTGGTAAGACTGAGCAGTTGTTTATGGGGTTTTTTGTCATTATGTTGCCAGCCTAATTAACCACCAGTGTATATGTTTAAAAACTCTAGTTATATTTCTAGTTTGCTGTGAGAGCTGAACTTTTAAATGGATTCTTACTAATTTTTAACTTTTAGTTGTAGTTTATATCATGAAGTAAATTGTGCTATCATACTGTCAGGATTAGGGAGCTAAAGCATCTCTCTTTAATTTCACTATTTATTTAAAAAATCCCTAGATTATAAGGATTTGATAATATCATAAAATTATCATCAAATTCTGGACTAATTATATATATATTTTTAAAGTTTCAGCCAGTTGCAAACAGAAGCACACAAGCCTTAAAGAAATCTGAAGAAAGCCAATTCTGCATTTCCAAGAAACGATAATACCGCAGCCTTTTATGCTATTATTTAATTTACTTTTTAATCTACTGGATTTATTCTTCATTATTTATTCTGTATTATTCCATCTTTGATATTACATTCTATTTACTATTATTTATCTATCTATTATTTATCTATTGTTTTTTATTGATCTGGTATTGTGCATATAATTGTTGCTATTATAAATCACTTGGGTTATTGCACTATAAACTTTTTATTATCACTTTTTCTATTATACTGTGCACTGTATCAGTGTATAATATTTTATCACTGTAAGTTTCTCCGTTGCATTATTTAGCTACATTCATTTATGTTTGTTGTGGAGCTTATATCTATCAGTGTCATGCAAATAGGAAGCAGACTAGCAGACTGTCACTGTTTGATTTGTATTCACTGATTTTATTCCATTTTTTCAATTAAGGAGTGTTCAAGGTGTTTTATTTCGATTTTTTCCCTTAGTATTTCAATGCTAAAATGTTGGGGGTAAAGGCAGAGAAAGCAATGTAAAAAAACTTGAAAATAACAATGGCAATTAAATGTATATATTACGGTTATACATTCAACAGATTCACCAAATCTACAGGAATGTGCTTTCATAATTTCTTAAACAAATATAAATAAAGATTTTCCAAGCCTGACTACATAACTAGTCCATGGGCCGGTTGCATAAAACGTTTTTAGACTAGTCTTACTGTAAAGCTCAGAGCAAGGAGGAGGAGTCTTGAAGGTAAGTTTTAGGTAGTTTATTGAATAAATGAGAAAGTCTTTGAATGAATGAAGAGCTGAACTTCGTTCAGCAATGGCGGAGCACACACAGTTCACAGTCAAAGGGGAATCCGTAGGTGAGTTAGGCTCTTCACATGATATGTTGAAGGTAGTGCACTGTAGTGAAGTTAATATCATTTCTCATTCCTTCGTAGGTGGGTTCTGTGAGCTATGAGTCTTCGGCACAGCAGTCTGTGAAGACAGGTATATACGAAGGTGAGCAAACACAGGTTGGTGATATTAAAACTCACATGCTGTTTCTAAGAACTGCGTGGCTCAAGAGGTTTTTGTGGAACAGGTAAGTGCTCGTCAAGGTGAGTGTTTTCAGGTGAGTTTTGGTGCTCCGTTTTGTAGATCTTTCTTGACAGCGATCTCCAAACTGAAGAGGCAGCATATAAATACAAGACTTCCACAAAGGTAAGTATCATTCAGGTAAGTACAATGATTACATGAACTTGAGGCAGTAGGTAAACATGAAGTGAGTTACCTCGATCACAGCCGTAGAGGTACTGGTGAGGTGAGTATATAAAGCCACATGTAATGAGGGACATCAGGTGCTGCTAATTAAAAGTCAGGTGACTGTGAACGTGGGTAAGTGTTTGTGCTGCGAGGTGTGGCTATGTGAGATTGATCGGCTGTGTTGGTCTCCACACAGCTCGATGGCGTGACATCATCCCCCTCCCTAGGAGCGACTCCTGGCGCTCTTGTGCGGCGTCGTGGCCTGCCTCGGCCTCTGGGGGCAGGACGGTTCGGGTGATTCTGTTGGAATTCTGTAAGGAAAGCGGGGTCCATGACATCCTCTCGATCAATCCAGCACTGCTCTTCGGGCCCAAAACCTTCCCAGTCTATTAAATATTGGATTCGGCCTCTCCTACGCCGAGAATGCAGTATTTGGTTGACTTGGTAGATGTTATTATCAGGGTTGATTTCAGGTGGAGGCTCTGGTTCTTCATGTTCTGGTGGTGGGATGACTGGATCTTCATATTTCTTCAACAGTGACACGTGAAAGGTAGGGTGGATACGGTAATTCTGTGGAAGTTGCAACTCATAAGACACTTCATTAATTTGGCGAACAATGGGAAAGGGCCCTATATATCTAGGGCTTAACTTCTTACATGGTAAACGTAGTTTAATATCCTTGGTAGATAGCCATACCTTGTCTCCTGGTTGATATAAGGGTGTGTCAGCTTGTCGTGCATCAGCTTTGGTTTTGTGTCGTTGAATGGCCCCCTGAAGGTGTACAGGTGCTGAATCCCACACCTATTCGCTGGTGCGAAACCAATGATCAACTGCTGGGATGGGAGATGGTTCTTCACCCCAAGGGAATAGCGGAGGTTGATACCCCAGGAAACACTGGAACGGTGTGATACCAGTCGTGCTCTGTGTCAAAGAGTTCTGGGCGTATTCTGCCCAAGGTAAGTACTGTGCCCAATCATTCTGGTGGTCATGACAATAAGATCTTAAGTACCTGCTTATTTCTTGTATTTTCCTCTCAGTCTGGCAGTTGCTTTGAGGATGATAGCCAGATGAGAGACTCACGGTTATCCCCAACAGTTGGAAAAACTCCTTCCAAACCCTGGACGTGAATTGCGGACCTCTGTCCGAAACGATGTCTTCCGGGAGACCAAAGTGCCTAAAAACACGGTGAAAGAGGGCTTGTGCAGTGTTAAAAGCAGAAGGGATACCAACCAAGGGAATTAATTTACACCCTTTTGAAAAGCGATCTACCACAACAAGGATTGTGGTGAATCCGTCTGAGGGTGGTAGATCCGTGGCGAAGTCAATCCCAATGTGACTCCATGGGCAATCTGGTATAGGCAGGGGTTTTAGCTTTCCGACTGGTAGATTTCTTGGGGTGTTCATATGAGCACAGATGGTGCATCCTTTAATGAAATTCTTGATGTCTTGGATCATATTCGGCCACCAGAAACGTTGTTTTACCAGAAGTGTGGTCCTTTTGTTACCCAGATGACCGGTTCCTGGGGACGTATGAACTGTATCCAGTACTTGTGATCGAAGACAGGTGGGTACATAGACTTTGTTTGCAGGACAATCCTGGGGTCTGGGCTCTTGTAACATGGCTTGGTTGATCTGATCATCAAGATCCCACATAATGGGTGCGAGGAAAACCTTGGGTGATAAGATTGGCACTGGTTTTTCTGTGGTGACATCAGGATTGTGAATTCTGGATAGGGCATCTGCTTTCTGATTTTTATCCCCAGGTCTGTAGGTGACTTTAAAATTCGAAGCGAGTAAAAAACAAGGCCCAGCGTGCTTGGCGTGGGTTCAATCGTTTAGCCTCTTGTAAGTACAGCAGGTTCTTATGGTCAGTAATAACTGTGACTGTGTGTTTTGCTCCTTCCAGCTAATGAAGCTATTCTTCAAATGCAAGTTTTATTGCTAGAAATTCCTGATTTCCCACATCATAGTTCTGCTCAGCACTTGTCAGTTTCTTTGAAAAGAAGGCGCATGGATGTAGTCTGGCAAAAGAGCAGCTCCCACACCCAAGGTTGAGGCATCGACTTCCACTATGAAAGGTAATTCAGTGTCAGGATGTCGTAACACAGGTGCAGTGCAAAAGGCTTTTTTCAAGTGGTTAAAGGCATTCTCCGCCTCGGGGTTCCATTGGATTTTCTTATCCTTTCCTTTCAGCAAAGAGGTAAGTGGAGCTGAGATTAAACTGTACCCTTGATTAAAGCGACGGTAAAAGTTGGAGAATCCTAAAAACCTTTGAAGGGCCTTGACAGTGGTGGGAATGGGCCAATCCTGTACTGCTTGGATCTTGTCTTTTTCCATGAACACTCCATTGGGTGAAATGATGTATCCCAGGAACTGGACTTCGTGAACATGAAAAGCACATTTTTCAGCTTTGAGATATAAGGCATGTTGTCTCAGGCGTTGTAGGACCTTAGTTACATGAATTCTGTGGGTAGGTAGATCAGGTGAGTAAATCAAGATATCATCTATATAGATGATTACAAATTGGTTCAACATATCTCTGAAAATCTCGTTCATGAAACTTTGGAAGATTGCGGGTGAGTTGGCTAGCCCATACGGCATAACCCGGTATTGATAGTGCCCAGATGGTGTTATAAAGGCAGTTTTCCACTCGTCTCCTTTTTTTATCCTGATCAAATTGTAAGCACTACGTAAGTCTAACTTACTGTATATGGTGGCTGATCTCAATTCCTCCAAAGCTGCAGGTACCAATGGTAGAAGATAGGCGAATTTCTCCGTCTGCTGATTGAGTGTCCGGTAATCGATACATGGACGAAGTCCACCGTCCTTCTTAGCCACGAAGAAGAAACTTGAGGCTGCTGGAGAGGTGGAAGGGGTGATGAAACCCTGTTCCAGGGCTTCTTGGATGTATTCATTCATGGCTTTGGTTTCTGGAAGAGATAATGGGTAAATACGCCCTTTCGGCAGCTTAGAGTTGGTTAACAATTTGATCTCACAATCCCAATGACGATGAGGGGGAAGACGAGTAGTAGCTTGCTTGCTAAACACATCAAGGTAATCATGGTACTCACTAGGTATGTGACATTCTTTGGAACCTCCAGGACTTTCAATGGTGGTAGAACAGCATTCTACTCGGGGTCGCTGTGAACATTCAACAGAAGTTAGACAGTTTTTAAAGCATAAATCACTCCATTGAAGTATCTCACCCGTTTTCCAGTTTATTTAAGGTTGATGCTGAACAAGCCATGGTTGACCCAACACCACATCCACGGATGCATCGTGCAATACCAAAAGTGATTTGGTTTCCTTGTGCAGACATCCAACTTGGATGATAAGAGGTGCAGTGCATTCATTGACCGGCCTGTTATCGAGCAGAGTTCCTTGTATCGTGGTGATTTTATAACTGGTGGGGTTTTCACACAAGAGATATGCATACTGTCTAAACACTTCGATGAAATGAAATTTCCTGAGGCTCCTGAGTCAATCATAGCTTTTACAAAGTATTTGTTACCTTGAGTGATTAGTTTTATCGTGATAAGTGGTATATTGTGATTCATTTCTTTTATAAAATCTGGACTCACCCGTTTGTTGGCAGGTCGAACGGGACAGTCGCGTTGGAAATGACCGGGGTCTCCACAATAATAACAGCACCGTTCATTCCTCCGTCTCTGTCTCTCAGTGGGCTTTAGTCGATAGGCGTCCATTTGCATGGGTTCATGGTCTGTGAAATTCCTGGCTGGTGAATTAAAACATGAAGTAGCCGTGGTGAGTGGTAGATTTTGTGATACAATGACAACCTTTTTCAGAAATCCCTCGAGGTTAGCGGAATCGTCATAAATCGCCATTTGTTGTTGAATTTCTGGTTTCAGTCCTCGATGAAATACAGCTAACAGTGCGGGATCATTCCATCCACTGGTGGCTGCGAGAGTTTGAAACATCAAGATGTACTCGTGAATATTCAGATTGCCTTGGTGTAAATTCAACAAATCCTCTTGTACGGCCACTGGGGAAGGATCAAAACCGTAAACCTCTTCAAAATGTCGTTTGAAATTGTCGTAGGAAGAAAGATGTGAACTCTCGCCTGTCCACAGCGCTTCCGCCCATTGAAGAGCTCTTCCGGTGAGCAGTGTCATAATAAAAGCTATTTTACTTTGTTCCGTGGGGAAATGTTGTGGAGTCATTTCAAAGTGAAGTGCACATTGCATCAGAAATCCTTTACATGATGATTTTTCTCCTGAATAGAGCGTAGGACGATTTACTGTTTGGGGAGCTGTAGATGGAACGTGAAGACTCTCAATGGTTCGTAGAATGGTGTTGAACTCGTTGACGTGGGTAACTGATTCGTCCTCCATGGTGAGCGTAATGGGAGAGTTCAATCTTTGTTTTTGAAGGGCTGTGATTCTGTAACGCTCAGAGCACAGAGGAGGAGATGTGAAGGTAAGTTTTAAGGGTTTTATTGAATGTTTCAGTCTTTGGGGAAGGGAAAGGCTGAACAGCGTTCAGCGGTGATAGAGCACACACAGTTCACAAATGTCTTGGAGATCCGTTGGTGAGTATGATACTTCATACGAGATGTATAGTGGAAGTGCTCAATGGATAATGTCCTGTCTCATTCCTTTGCAGATGGATTCGGTGAACTTGGAGTTTTCAGCACGGTGGTCTGTGAAGACAGGTAAGTACGATGGTGAGTAAACACAGGTAGGTATTTTCAGACTCACGTGAAACTCCAGTGAACTGTGGTGGTTCGAGTGGTTTTTGTGGTGCGGGTAAGTGCTCAAGCAGGTAAGTGCATTCAGGTGAGTTAAGCTTCCTTTTGGCAGATCCTAGGAGATCGTAGTTCTGGAAGACAGCTTGGGAACAAAGTCTTTTTTACAATGGTCAGTAAAATTCAGGTAAACACAATGATATCTTGAACTTGAGGCACAAGGTAACATGGAGGGAATTACCTCAATCCACCGCCACTGGTCTAATGGTGAGCTGGGCTTTTATCCAGGCTCACCTAACAGGATACAGCTGGCAGTGATTAGCTCGTTAGTACTTGAGCTAGAAGGAGTTAACTGCACTGGGATCAGCCTGACACCAACAATGATTTGTATAATTTTCTAGGCTCTTATTCAACTTGTCATATAAATATAACTGAAATAACAACACAGATATTATCTTTAATTTATGTGTTTATGGTGATTTCATCAGACGATGTTTTGTTTATAAGTCAAGATTTTAGCAGTGCTACAGATTGGAAATAACGGTATGTAGTTATAATGGGTATACATAATATGAAAAAAAAAATGAATTTGTTGGCTTTAAGTGACTTTTTAGTAACTTAAAAAATAATCATTTTTTGAAAATAATTTCATAAATCAACGTTTTTTAAAAATTATACACATTCAAGCCTCTAAAACCCTTTTGAAAAACTGTGTTGCAGGAGCTACATTGGCATAAACCATGCATTATCATTCATTAATCTAAAAGAAAACTATATGTACATAGTAAATGTTATGATTCATTTGCCAGCTGTCTACATGAAAGGGACCTCTGAGTCCAGGGAATGCAATCCTTTATGAAAATGTTCAAGGCACACTTTTATGCAAATTTGTCTTTTAGCAAGACATTTTGTTGATTTATTGATGTGGTAGCTGCTCAGAACTGGAACACATAAATATGCATGCTTGCTTAAACATAGCAGGGTGAGCACACCATGACCTCGTCAGCATCTCGTTAGGCTCCAGAGAATGTTGTTCAGATCCATGGACAGCTGCCAGACATTACACGGGAATCACGGAAATTAGCCACACCTGAAAAAACCTGGCTGTCATTACCAGCGAGAGTCCCACCCAGCGTCTGAACATGCTTCTTAGTCTAAACTAAAAGCAGCATGTCAAATCGGCAAATTTAAAAAGTAAGACCTAACTGTTACCTACTAGTTCTGGCGAGAAATCTGCCCAGAAAACTGGACACCTAAATATCTTATGAAGCAACAGAAATCATCATCATCAAAAAAAAAAAAAAAAAATGAACATTTTGGTAAGTGTAACAACAGGGCAGACAAGGGCAGATCCAAGTGCAAGATTTAATTGAATAACTTGGTCAGACACAGGCTGGGTCAACAGGGATGACGGAGGCAAAAAGGTTCAAGTATCCAGAAAGGTATCGAAGGTCAGTCGATCAACAAACAGTGTCCAAAGGAGCAAAACAGAGCAAAAATCCACAAACAGGTGAGGTCGGTACACAGGAAGCAAAAAACAGTGGGGAAACGAGTTACACACGAACACTTTATAAAGGGAAGACATACTTCAGAGTATCGATATCATTCTAAAGAGAATCTTGATATCTTCTCCTAAATAGTTCATGAGTCATAAAACTGATCGTTGACCATTTCGACGCCTGAAGGTCTGGTAAACTCCAATCCTTCACGAGGGAAGGAAAAGAAGCCTCATAAGGAGTAACAGAACTTGAATAGATCTACAGTATTGTTGATTTGTGCCCACAACCAGCTCATAAACAATGAATCTCAGAGCCTAATGCCATTAACACCGGACAGCTAATGTTCGGTAAGGATTGGAAACATCTGTTGAACTTTGACCACGCACCAGTGCAAATTCAGGACAGCAGACATTCATACAACACAGTCTTTGATTAATACTCTGAATAAAACTCCTTAAAACGTGCTTTGCGTGTGACCCTCGTTGACCTGTCCAGCACGCACACACCAGCCCCTGTATGTTTTTATTTGTGATAGTGGGTTACCACGTAACTTCGTACACCATGTGAGCATGTTATTGGGTGAATGAAGTTTAATAGATATCCTATGTATTAATTATAGGCAAGTTTGGTATGTAACGAGTGTGCAGAACATTCTGCATCTCTTGTTACGACGGGTATTCAATATCTTTAATCAGGGAGAAGTTATAAAACTTCATAAAAGTTTATACTCAAGCTTGGAGACATGCCTTTACATTCCTTGGTGTCACATGGGTGTATTCACCACAAGGGACCACGCAGGGTGAAGACCCTTCTAACAGCATCGGAGTGATTAGCTGTTCCTCCCTCGGGGGCAGGACAGAATTCCACATGTTAAAAACAGGATGCACGCAGGACATCTGTGTGCTTGGACCATTTGCAAAGATGTGAGAAAACATCTACTTGATGATCTTTATCCACAACAAAGATCATTCATCCAACGCATCAAGAGAGAATGAATGGCGAACCCAGAGAAGAACTCAGAGAAGTGAAAGTGAAAGAACCACCAACTGCAACTAACTTCTACCAACTGCGTCCAAGGATGTCAGAAAGCCATTCAGGGTGCCAAATTTGCTGCAGAGGAACTCGTCATCTGACCAGCTCAAAGCGGCAACACGAGTTTCCTTTGCTTGCTGAACAGTGCAACTAGACTTAAAGAAAGCTAAACCTCTGCTTGTGATTTTCCTTAGCAAAGCCCTCATCTTTACATATTTAGACAGTGTGTGTGTGAATGCGTGTGTTTACGTAATCCTTGTTTAGTGTTGTTCAGTAGATTAGTTGCCAATAAAAGTGTATTCTCATTATTAAGAAACATCTGCTTGTTTATTGTGTTTTGAAAAGGTCAAACATTGCTTAGATCCTCGACCTACCCCGCTCTTAGAACTAAAACACTAAACTTTTGTTTGGATTCGCTGATCACGAGTCAAGCCAACTGTTTTAAAATATGCTTATTGTGCTAAACGCTGGACGTATTGGTCAATAGTGTATTTCATATTTCCAATTCAGAATAACTATATCCGGAGATTAATTTACGTAGATTAACCAAAGAGCTAAATAAACAAATAAATTAACGTAAGGTTATTCCCCAAAGCTGATTAATAAATGTATTTATTAATACTCCTTAATTTGCCTAACAGTAGCATGTTCCTGCCCAAAATGTATAGCTTAATGATTAATTGATTTCATTGGTGCTCTCTGCAGTTAGGCTGTAAAAAGTGATTTTTTGATCTTGTAAATAATGGAAACATTAAGTATGTTTTACAAACAAATACTATTTTGTCTTTTTACTTAAACATTGCATGTTTAATTCAGTACATTACTTGCAGTTTCTTTGTCATTTATTGTTCTAAAATACACATGTAAATTTAAATGCAATCTCCTAAGTAATATTTACTTGGTGTTTGCTATCTAATCAAATCACAGCAAAAAATGATCAACTCAAGTAAAATGTACTCAGTTCAGCAAGATAATTTATGCGCATGCGTCTTTGGCTCCGAGTTTGAAAAGGCGCGCACAGAGGAAAGGAAGAGAGACTTCACGACGGTTAATGTGAATTTTACCACGGTAAGTTAATAATATGCTTAGTAATTAATGGAAGTATGTTTGCAGAAAAGTGTAGAGTTATTAATTTATCTGCAGTCCCAGTGGTTTGTGCCTATCGTTTCTTTTTTATCGAGTTACAAATGCTAAAAGTGTTAATGTTAACAGTGTTAACAGATTTTTGGATAACGTTAAAGCTTAATCGTAATCTTGTTTTGTTAAATAGATTTTAACAAAACAGATAACAGTGTTAAATCATTACTGAATGAAGCTATCAATATAGTTGACAGAGTTTGCGATTTGCAACACCATTCGTTATTAGCAAACAGCATATCTATGGAAAACAATTGTCTTATGTCTTATATATGACCATAATCTTGTCAGACGATCATTGTAAAAATTAGTTTTAACATCCGTGCAAACTTAGCTCGATGTGTTGCCCTGTCTTGTTCGAGCATTCGGTCCCAGAAAAGTTCGAGCTGCCGAAATATAATAATCACCGTTTTCCGCATATTAATCACACAGGATTAACGTTAATTTTTGAAATGCACGAGTACAAGGCAAATATTACCTTGAACTTTATTTATATTGTTTACCTATAGGCCTACTATCGGGTAGGATAACTATATACAGAAATCTATAAAGTGACTGTACTGCACACGTTTGCAATCACACAAGTCTAAATGCATTTTTAAATAAATCTTAATTATTTAACAATCAACCTTACATAAGTTGTAAAGGCTGTATTTTATTTCTCAATGTTCTTTTACTGACCTACATCCACTTTACACGTGGTTGATATCTGCAAGCTGTTAAAAATTAAATCTGACATGAACATTTCTTACATTCTTTTACAGATATTGCACTCACTATTCAAGCTAATGCAAGGTAAGTTGGCAATACTTTATTACAGCACACCTCACAGATAGATAGCAATAAGTATGCATTTACATGTGCATCGTTTGTTAACTGCAGGTGCTGGAGAATGAGGTGGTTATGTAAAAAATGCAGCTTTCAGTCAAACCGAAGACTACAGCTATTAAAACACTTAAGGCTAAAACATGGAAATGCAGGCCGTCAATCATCAATACCATGTCTTTATGCAGATTGTCCTTGTTCATTTAAAACATTTAATGCCCTTCAGATACACTTATCCCGAAACCACACAGAATCAGACAAACCAAGCGAGGTGCTGTCATTTAGTTGTCTAAATTGCAGTGCAACTCCATTCTCTTCGGAGAAGCAATATTTTGAGCACCTTAGAAGCCATATGAGGAGGTATGAGGTAGTGGCATGTGTGTTCAAAAACTGCAGCTTCAGTACGAACATTTATTCAACCTTTGCGACTCATAAACACAGGAAACACAATAAACACTCCTTGGAAGATTTTAAAACTGAAGTCTTGAAAAAATACCCAAATCCTGCTGCTTTTCAAAATGATCTAGAGGTATCTGATGATGACACAGAACTTGATGAAACTTTGGTTGATCCAGGAGAGAATTTGCCTGAAGTTGTAAAGAAGAAGTTTGGACAACTTCTTCTAAAGTTGCAAAGTAATTTCAATGTGTCAGGCAAGTGTATTGATCAAATTGTAGATGACCTTCAGTTCCTATCTTCCGCTGCATCTGCTCCAGTTTTGAAAGATGTTGTTGAGTCCACTTTGAAGAAACATAACTGTGAAGTACATTCAGCGGTTATTTCAGATTTGGTGAAAAATCTTTGTGAATCACATCCTTTAAGTTCAGCTTTAGGAAAAGATGGCCCTTTTTCAACATCATTTAAGAGGTCACAATTCATGAAAGCACATTTTTCAGTCGTTGAACCAGTGGAATACATACTAGACAATAAAGACAACAGAACATTCCAGTACGTTCCAATACTTCAGTCATTATTGCAAATCTTGAAGAATGTAGAGGAAAAAGACTTGGTCACTCAAAGAAAATCTGGATGTTCATCACAATATCAGTCCTTCCAAGATGGATCTCACTTCAGTAAAAATGATTTTTTGGCTGGAGATGAGGACAGATTAAGTCTTATTCTGTATATCGATGATTTCGAAGTGTGCAACCCCTTGGGAACTTCCCGCAAGATCCACAAAGTCACGGCCGTTTATTGGGTGTTAGGAAATTTTCCAGCACATGCACGATCAACTCTAGCTTCCATCAATTTAGCTATTCTGTGCAAAGCAGATGACACAAAGCGATTTGGATATCAGAAAGTTTTAGAGCCACTCCTGACAGATCTTCAAAGCTTGGAAAAAGATGGTATTTTTATTCCAAGTTTAGGAAAAATCATGAAAGGCACTGTAGTGAGCGTGGTGGCTGATAATTTGGGGGCCCATTCTTTGGGAGGATTCATTGAAAACTTCACAGGATCTAATGTCTGCAGATTTTGTCTTGGAGAAAAGTCCCAGTTTCAGACCACAGAAGTAAGATCTGGACTTTTTCAGAGGAGAGATAAAGAGCAGCACACTCTGCATGTTGAGACAGCGTTGTCCAGTCCTATTTCCACTCCTTGCTATGGTGTGAAAAAACCGTGTGCCCTGTCTGAAAAACTACAACATTTTCATGTAACATCTGGTTACCCACCAGATGTTTTACATGACCTTCTTGAAGGTGTCGTTCCATTGGAACTGGCATTGTCATTTCAAGACTTCATCAAGAAGAAATATTTTTCTCTTGTGGAGCTCAATACTTGCATTCAACAGTTCCCTTATAAGTGGAGTGACCAAACAAATCGTCCACATGTGATTCCTAGTCATTTTGCCACAAAAAGAACTGTAGGAGGGAATGCACATGAAAATTGGTGCCTGTTGCGTCTGTTGCCTCTCATAATAGGTTTGAAAGTACCTGAGGATGATGAAGTATGGCAGATGTTAATGACCTTAAAAGACATTGTGGAACTTGCAGTGGCCCCAGTTCATACTGAGCAGAGCATCTGCTACCTTGGCACTTTAATATCTGAGCACCGAAACAGATATCTGGAGGTTTTTCCTCAAGAAAAGCTCCTCCCCAAACACCACTTTCTCGAACATTACCCTGAGCTTATTCAGGAATTTGGTCCTTTGGCAGCCCTGTGGACAATGAGATTTGAAGCTAAACATAGCTTTTTTAAAAAAATTGTCAGACAAACAGGCTGTTTTAGGAACATACTGCTGTCCCTTGCAAAAAAACACCAGCTTATGATTGCATTGCATCTCCATGATTCAAACATGACAAAGTCGTCACTTTTAGTCACAACAACTTCACAAGTCTCTGTGGATGTGCTAAAGGATGGAATAAAAGAGTTGGTGCAACACAGGTATCCACATGTCTCAGTGGTGCATGTTGCAAACAATGTGCACTTTTCAGGCACCAACTACAAACCAGGGATGTTGCTATGTCATGGCTTCACTGCAGACTTGCCAGACTTTTCTGAGGTGTTACAGATCATCTTGGTTTGTAATGAACTGGCCTTTGTTGTCAGACTACTAAGCACATGGTATAATGAACACTTTAGGAGCTATGAGTTGGAACACACAGGCAACATTCAGATACTTGAGCAAAAAGAAATGGTTGACTACTATCCTCTGGCTGCATACACTGTTGCAGGAAGACGACTGACTACCTTAAAGCACTACATTTCCCCTTCTGTTTAGGTGCATGATTATGAAAGTTAATATTGTACTGAATTCATATTGTAATAAATTGTGTTCATTAATTTATTTATTTTGTATCTGTTGCAGATGTGCACCCCAGCAAAATTGCGATTAGTTTTTGGAGTGAATGATGTTCGCAAATTGGTTCTGCCCTCAGGCATTCCCAGTACTCTCCAGGACCTAAAAAAAATAATCCAAGAAACATTCAATATTCCAGAATGCTTTATTTTGATGTATGAAGACATGGAATTTGGGGGCCAGTTTTTTAATTTGGACTCAGTAGATGATGTGCAGGATAAATGTACTCTGAAAGTAGTACAAACCGAACCCATCACCCTAGATCTGGTTGCTATAAATAGATCACATCTACCAACAGAGTCTGATGCCAGATCATGCAGTTCACAGGACACTGTTATGCTGACTCCTGTAAGTGACACTTACCTTTCTTCTGACTCCACATCCTGCGGATCTCAGGACACTGTTCTTCTATCGTCTTCTGAGACTACCACATCATGCCGTTCTCAAGGATGGCCAACTAAGTTTACAGTACCCACTTTCTCTTTCGACACTGAGCTCCTGCTTTCAGATGGAAACAAAGCCTACCAAAAGGATGGCACTCTTTTGAACAACCATAGAGTGACAAGTAGTGTCCTTGAGACACTAGCAGAGACAATATTTCATTACACTGCATATCCAACAGGTGTCCAAATTATGAATGTAGTGGAGATGTTGATTGAAAAGTACCCATGCCTCAAAGAGCCAGGGTCCTTTAATGGACAATATGGGTGGCAACAAAGAATTAAATATAAAATGGGAAATTATCGAGCCAAATTAAGAGGTAGCCAGCTTTCTTGCCCTGAGCTTGAGGTGAACCGGAAAAGGAAGACAGTTGAAAACCCTACTACAAAAGGCCTCAAAAGACCTAGGAAGGCTGAAGTAAATTACTTGCCACCATTTCCATTTGGGGAAACAGGAGAAAGTTTAGAGAAGGAGAGACTAGATCTTCTTAATGAAATTAGGAAGAAAAACAACAAAAACATAATTGGTGAGAAAATGCAGAAGACTTTCTCCTATCGAAGAACAGAAGTAGTTAATGACTGCCCTGCTGTTAAAGATTTCATGGAGAGATGGCCAGCCCTTTTCTGTGAATCTGAGGTAAACTTTGTTGGCATAATATGCAGTGATTTCAAATTATACATTTTTGAAATGCAATACAAAAATTTACCAGTGCACTCAACTGTAATCATCACTTGATTGTGTTACATTTTATTTTCTGTTTTAGATCAAGAATGAATTTAGAAGAATCACCACAATTTCCTTGGAGCGTACATTCTTGGAAAAGCTGGACTTCTACACTCCAAAACTCCTGGCTTTGTTTGAGATGAAGGGTGGGGTTGCTGGCATAAGAATTCGACATTTGCTGGATTCACTAAGCCAGGTAAAATGTACATTTTGTTTACAATTGGGAATCACTTATGTGATGGTATGCTTCTTCCTGACTCTGTAAATATGTTGTTATATGTAGATGTATACACATTTAATGTTCATTGCATTTTACTTCTGTTTTTAACAGCAAGAAGATAGGCTTGAAGATAGGAGAGACACTCTGATTCGCTGCCTCCTGTCTTTCCTTGGAGAATCAGCTGAGGAGCTCATTGAAGACCACCAGGTACTAAAGTTCAATTAAATTCAAATTTATTTGTATAGTGCTTAGTACAGTGTACAATGTTACAAGGCAGCTTTACAAAAGACCTAATATTGAATGAAAAAGTAATAATCAATAATTAGTCTAGTGCTGACTTTGTTTGAAGTCTTTGCATGGCCCGGCATCAAGTCTTGGGGTCATCTAATGGCTTAGTGGGAGGCGGGGTCCAGACATAGATATACAATAATTAGTGTAGCAGTTAGCTAGCTACATACAAAGCTACATCCATTTCTATTTTTGTTTGATTTTGGATGAAGACAGTAGTGGTTTGACTGATATACGGTATTTGTGTTATGTTATGGTAGATGTTCTTTTTTTTTCTCAGCCATTAAACCTTCTACAAGGAAATCTTCCACAATCATTGTTTTTTGCAGAATTTTCTGCATATTTGAACCCTGTCAAGCACTGACAATGATGCTAAGATCCATGTTTTCATTCTAAGGAAAATTTAAGGGCTTGTACAACATTGTTACAAAACTTAAAGAATACACAGTGATGGTTGAGAACGCAGCACCATACATTTAACTTGGACAGGATTTCCAGTTTAAATTGATATTTTGTTTATATTTCTTATCTTTCATTTATATATTGTCTTTAGAAACCATTCAAATGTTTCCCAAAAGACATAATAACTTACACCAATTATAATTTCCAGAGGTTTACCCCCTCCTGACTCTAAATGTACAGTGTTATCTTTATTAGCATCACTAAATGTTTCCATCTTCTGTAATAATTGTGTATGAGTCTCATTATTGTGTCATTAAAGTATTAAATAACAGCTTACAGATTCTGCTGAAGAAACTGCTATTGGGTTTAAATATGCAGAAAATGCTAAATATATACTGAAGACTAGAGGACAGTTTGTCTCAGAACAGGAAACCACTGAGGAAAATTGAAAAAGTGATGCTGTACAGTATTTTAACCACTTTGCATTGATTTGTACATTTCACAGGATGTCAGCAGAGACATGATTAAGGATACCTTCTCCTGTCATGTCATGAAAATCATCATACTGAGCACATCTGTAGAAAAGGAAGATGCCAATTTATCTGATGTCATCATTGTCATCGAGGGAACTGAGGTGCTGCTGGGATGTAAAAATCTCACAAATGCATGTCTTTCACTCATGGGCTGCATTTACTCCCTAAACTTAAGCTATCCCCCAAAGCTGAGAAACACATTTGAAGTGTTCCAGAAAATCTTTCTTGGGCTAGATGCTTTAAAATTTTCTCCAAAGGTTAACTCTTTATATAGAAAGCTTCTGATGTAATCTACTAGTTAGGCAGTACTTGCACTTATTTACACTACTTATGTTGTTGTTGTTTTTTTTTGTTTTTTGTTTTTTTTTAGCAAGAAAGATTGTTTAGCAAACAACTACAACTTCAACTACAGTACTGTTTTACCTGACCATTCTTATGCATTTTAAGTAATGCTATTCTGCTGGAGTTTTATTATTATTTTATTTGATGTTTTTGTTCCCTTAGTTTAATCTTATTGAAATTAAAGTTAGCTAATAAAAGGCAGCTACTAGTTTGACATTATTTACACTTTTCTATTTGATATCTGCAGCAGCGATTGTTGTAAAATGTTAACGTTATATTTAAAGGTTTTATATGTTTAAATGTTTATGCATTTTAATGCACTGTGTGGTTATACAAAAAAAAAATAATGCAGTAAAATGCACTATAGTGCACCATTTACCAGAACCATTAAACAGATGTGGTTTTTACTTTTTTTATTTTTTTTATTTCATGCTCTCATCTGTTAAGGAATCTCATAAAAATAAAAGTATTCAAGTAACATGTATGTCAGTGTTATATTATTGAACACCCTTTAAATACATAGACAACATCAAATAATGTTAAAATAATATTTAAAGTAAAGGTTACTCAATTTAAAAAAAGATAACTAGGATTATTGTGTAAAAAAATAAACATTTATAAGCATTACTTTAGTAAAATATATAAACAATCAGTCAATACAGTTTACTGGGAAATTCCAAGTAAACTTTACTTGAGATTTTCTAATTAAAGCTACTGTTCTTTATGTTTAGTTTTTACTTGGGAATTCTATTGAAATTACTCAAATTTTCTAAGTGAAAAAACTTTCCTTACTTTTTTTAAGTAAATCCTACTCCAAATTTTTTTCAGTGTACTGTACATTGTTTATTATACATTATTATGAAAACTACAGTTAGTAACATAATCCAAGCAACGCATTCTGACTACTTTTTAGATGATTTTTGAGATAATTAATAAATAATTAACTGACTGACTGACTGAACGCTGAATTCCGGCTTCTTGGCTGACATACGTAAGTTGCGTCATAAGTTGAGTCAGAAGTCAGCCAACCATAGTCAGTGAGTTAATTACGTTATAATTTTAAAAACTAGAAATGTTTTTTTTTTACAAAAACCCATCGATCTGCTTCAGAGGACCCCCTGAAGATATTTAGGGTAGTTTTCAAAATAAATGAACACTAAAGGCAGTAAGACACCTTTTTTTTCCTTTTCACACACATTTACAGAGTTTCCATTAGTAAAGCATAATTTAACAACGATTCGACAAAACAGTTCAAATATGTGTAAAAGAAAGTTAAAATGACACTGTTGCATCAACAAATGTGTTTTTATATCAGTTTTGCATTTGTTAAAATCAAAAATGAAAATTACCTCACCTCACAAAGTCATCCTAGGCATACTGTATATGAATTTCTTCTCTTAGATAGTCGGAGTTTTTAAAAAATGTATCCTGGCTATTCCAAGCTTGGTAATGCGGGTGGATAGTGGCCATTATTTTGAAGCTCTGTACATCAGATATATCCGCAAGTACTGCAATGCAAAACTGCAGTGATATGTACTTGTTGGTACGTATTTTGTGTCTGGCAAAAAATGCACCCATGTAGGCCTATGTTTATGCCACGAGACTAGGAAATATAATAGGAAAACTTTATATGTATATGTATATGTATATATATATATATATATATATATATACACATATATATATTTTTTTCAACCATTAAATGCAACAAACATTACATCTAATCACAAATAATTAAATCATCACCTGACATTAAACTGTAAACATGCAGATGTAAATTATTGAAATCTTAAGTTCCTTGCATATATTTCAAGTCAAAATAAAATTATTTTAATGACGGTTTTGACTGACTAAATATTTGGAAATCCATTTATATTTTATAATTTATATTTTATAAATGATTTACTGCAATTGTGTATCATATATAATATAATTCATAAAATGTAACTGTAATCTGATTATGAGCATTATAAAATGTAAAATCAATCCAGATTAAATGTTATCAGTTATATCTACTGTATGTCCATTTCCTATTGCGTTATTTGCATATGAAAATGCTTGAATTATTTTTTAGGAATGTGCATATATACTTATGTTAGGCAGCATAAATTTATGTTTTCCTTTTTACCCATCATGCTCATGAATCATTTTCAGAGGAGTCTTGGAGTCACAGTCAGACCCTCATGAATTTTTGGAAAAAACTAAACAAAACAAACAAAAAAAAAATGTAATACATTCCTGTTGTCTTATACGTCAGAGTGTATTACAGGAAATGGCCTATTAATGAAATTGAATGCTAATGAAAAAAACAAACAAAACATGAAATGGAACGCTGCCAAAATTGACTGAAGCAAACAGTTGGTTTTGCATCACTGAACTGTTTGTAATGATATGTCATTTGTCCCACGGTAATGCATTCAGCTTCCTGAAGTTATGACTGATGGACCAGTCACCCTTCCTGCCACGAATGGCAATAATGCATTGATTATGCTGAATAATCAAATTATTCATTTAACAATCAACCGCTGTTGTCAGGCAGATATGCTGTAATGTACCGCAAGAGTTCTGCCTTGGGCAACATTACATATGTATAGACTAATCAGGGGATTATGGTTTGCACGCATTCTTGTGCTATGTGAAAAACATACTTTGTCAAGGTATTCAAGCCAAATAAGCAGAAACCAACACAATGCATTTAAAATTAGCTGTATATCATATTCACTAGATATATTCATCCACCTCTTTTGAAATATTTAGTGATACTGTTGTTTATTTGCAAAAAATAGACCTATCTGCGCTGAATGTGATTGGCATGCTGCAGAACCCCATCATTATTTGATAAATATTTTATCTAAATATCATATGGCTATAAATTATATGGCTAATTTACATCAATAAAAAAGTCTAATTAAGCTCAAAAACAAAAAAGAGTGATTTAATTTAAATGGCTAAGCGGTTCAGCAGTTGGTGCATAAAGCGCAAAGTTTTGAGCTGAGATAGGCGTGGAAGTGACGCAAACATTGTGCAAACTTGCCTCACAATTTTTTGATTGATGTCTTCAAAGGAAAGCTATTTATTCTCTTATTCTGGGGGTATGTTGTAAGCTAAATTTAATTTGCATTTCTCTCCAGTATTCACAAGTCGTGTCTCCATTCAGTCTTAAGATAAGTCGAAAAAATATTTAATTTCACGCCTTTTACGATGGCAAGAATAGAGCCGAGGACGTGTTTCATCATTTTTTACGGCTTCACATCTCCGCTTTTTCTTTTTTTCAATTTGTGTCGGAGTTCATTGTAGCATTTCTCAGCTGAGTGTTTGTTCATTTCGAATCCACTCACTTCAGGCAGACGTCTGGATGCTTGAACGCTGCCATCTGTTGAGTCAGCAGCACGGAAACGTTCAAAATGCAGAGGCTGCAGCACACGGCTCGTCAACTGGAAAGCCGTGAAGCTCAGCTACGTTACGTCAATATGATTAGTTTAGAATCATTTCCTTTGGTAAATGTGGGACAACCAGAAAGCATTTACCTTTCAATTGCTCTATAATGATAAAACAAGGTCTTCGCTGCTTGAATGACAATTTGAAGTAGACCTCACTGAAAATCCTTCAGCAGTACATTGGATCAAAAGACAATCCAAAAAATCGTCTTATAGACAAGAAACTTAAAAGCACTTACTCAAAGACTGCTTCTTTCTTTATTTCAAAAAGGCAGAAAACAAACAAACAAGAAATGAAATATGTTTTCAATAAAATAATCAAAATGAGTTTAAAAGTCTAACCTGTATCCAAAAAGTGGTGTTGCTGCAATCCATTGGCTAATGTCAGCCATTGTAAGGTGAGGATGAGCTTTTATATATTACCCATACATTTGATCAATAAATTTTTCCTAATTGATTAATACAGTATACACTCTACTAGCATATGGTAAAGTCAGGTTAACTGTGAATATTTTTTCCCCCAGTCCTCTAAATGGCAAAACGTGTCCCAGTTAACTTGAATTTACCCTACATGGTTTAAATTGCTTAAATATCAATTTTACATTTCCTTTTTAATTTAAATATAATTTTAATTGTTTTATAGCAAAAAAAAGAGACTAATGCATTTAGTTTATTATTTTACTTTTTATTATTTCATTATAGTTTATTTATTATTTTATTATCAGTTGTTAGCTATTGGTCTTATTTTTCCCTTAACAGCTAACATTTCAGACACACAGAACTAATCACAAGTAGAGATTACAAAATAAATAAATACATAAATAAATAAATAAACTTTTGCGAAATCAAACTTCTTGAATCCACTTCTTTTTCATCGTTAATCATTTCAACTCAAAAAGTCTTTGCATTTTCCTCTAAACAAGATGGCCGTCAAAGGAACAAGGAACACAACAGGGCTACTGTAAAAATAAATAAATAAATAAATAAAATCACCCTCTAGAGGAAAATGGGGTTACTGTATTTCTTCCCCACTTCTCTGTTGTCACGGTTGTGCAGAGACAAAGCACGGAGAGAATCTTTGTAGCTTTTGTTGTAGCTAAACAGGAAGACACAGAAGACGGGGCACACACACCTGAACAGAATACATAATCAACTGAAACTATCGTCACGGAAAGCACATGGGAATACAAAGAGCGGAGAGAGGGCGGGGGTTCTGGAGGAGGGCGTGGAGTGAAGGAGGGAGCATAAAAGAAAAGCAAAAAACAAACTAACCAAGTCCAGGGTGGAGTGGATGGTGGCAGGAGCCATGGAGGAGTCTGGAGAAGGAGGCAGAGGATGATGCACAAACCAGCGATGAAGCAAACCCAGGGTGGAGTGGAAGGAGGGAAGAGCCATGGAGGCGGAAGGGCTGACGACTCCAGGGGGCCGACTGATGGGGATGCCGCTGATGGAGAGGGAGCCCAAGATGGTGCCGCATGGACAGAGATACGGGATCCTCACGACCCAGCAAGTCCTGAGGCTGATCCACACACGCTGGCAGAGGGTGAACAATGGCGCTGGCAGGAATGGGAAGCGTTGAGGTGAGGAAACTAACTGGCGTGAAAGGCATCGGAAGAGCTTAGAGTCATAAAAACTGAACAGAACCAGTGAAAGAAGAATAGGGCTTGGAAGTGCCTCTTCAAACCAGTGTATTAGATCGCTCTTAAAAACCTCGGACAGTTCTTGAAACCAGCTCGCTGTCATACCTCGCTCCTTATCAGGGGTGGGAAGATGGGCGGAGCTCTCCACAGAACTCCCGAACATCACCAACACTCCCAGGGGGAGGAATGATGTTGCCGGCTCACGCGCTTGGTCAGGTTCTCCAGGCTCAGCCGTTGTGGTAGTGGTCACCTCTGGCTCTCTGTCCGGCGAGGGCTTTGGCGACATCTGCGTTGCTGCGGGCTGTCGTCTGATCGCGGAACGTGGTGCGGGGATGGGTCGGTGAGGTGGTGGTGCAGGGTTAGGGATTTGAGGGGAGGACATGGGGATGGATCTTCCGCCGCCGAATGGCAAGTCTGCAGCCGGGCATTGCCAGCACGGGCGGCTGACCTCCTCCTCGTGGCGTGGGAAAGGGTGGACATACCAGCATGAGGCGTTCGAGGATTTCCTCGGGCATGCTCCTTGAAAAACTGTTATGGTCCGTCAATCTGTCACGGTTGTGCAGTGACAAAGCACGGAGAGAATTGTTGTAGCTTTCATTCATAGTTTAATCTTCAAGAAGTAACATAAACAGAGCAGATTAACACACACCTAACATTTGATATTGACGGATAAGGACTGAATCACGGAGGGCAACTTAAGAAGGGAAGACAATGACAGAAACGAGGTACACACACCTGAACAGAATACATAATCAACTGAAACTAGGTCACGGAAAGCACGTGGGAATACAAAAAGCACATGGGGAAAGACAACAAACATAGCACGTTACATATGTAGACCCTGTCAGATTAAAGG
>JAUCNO010000710.1:173133-186804 GCA_032353835.1 Enteromius viviparus | reverse complement strand
TATATATTCATATGTAGATGTTATAAATTGTCTCACGGTTGAATGTTAGTCACGTGGTACTATATCGTTTCGCGGAAGGATGAAAATGTTAATTTAAAACAAATAAGCCAATAAAATGTTTCAAATTCATATTCATGTTCAGTTTCTTTCCTTATGTGGCAAGTAGCCGTGTAATAAGCTGGATAATATACAGGCAGCTGGTAGTTATCGTGAAATAAGCCCCTTCAGCGTGATACAAGACCCTCCACTTCGCGTCGGGTCCTGATCACACTGTCGGGGCTTATTCCTGTGATAACTACTGGCTGCCTGTACATTACACATCTTACTTAAATGAATACATTTTTCGCCAATCGTTATTACATATACTTAGATTTTATTTCATGTAAGTACGATGACTATTACTAAGTAATTACTCTGTATCATGACACCTTATAACGAAGCGCTACCCTGGCAGCTTATTCAGCACAGCCAGCATCAAATGACAGTGACATTTATATTTGATTGCGTAAAGCCATTCAAAACAGTTCAATATTTGTGCTGATAATATTCGTAATTTGTTTTATACCAGTGGTAATTATGAGTGAAACATTGTGTATCAAACAGTGCACCCACAAGGAAGAAAGATATGGAAATATAGTTGCTCAGAAAAAAAATATGTACACATTTACGTACCTCGAATCTAAAAAATGAACCAGTTTTTTATATTTTACATAAAATATTCTTAAATTCCTTAAAATGATGAATACTAAGAAGGTTAATGCCTACCTTTAGGAAATGAAGGCAAAAGAGGGTAGAGATTGATGCCCTGGGTCACTAAACATATTGGCTACATATTGTACATCCTTATCCTACCCAGTAGCTAAACGTAACAACTACCTCACTAACTATTAATATGCAGCAAATGAACACTGAAGCACACTAGGGATAGAGCTTTGTTGAAATCAATAACCCAGAGTATGAGCAACAGCCTCAGTACATGTGTTCATTTAGCAAGCATAAACCTGACTAATTAATCTCAGCCATTCCAGACAATTGCATTGGGTTAGTGAGATCAGACATCTGTTTAGCGTGGCTGTTGTTAATTAGCACACATTGTTTTGCTCATTATAAACACCCACACTGCTGCCGTCTCAGCGGAGCTCTGACCCGGCTGACCTGGGCCGTACGTCATCGCTGGTTGTACGCAGTCAAACTAACTGCATGAGATCTACAGCACTGCCAACGCTGAAGACATACGCTCCCTTCACAGAGCACACGGCTGTACGTTTATAGACCACAGCAGCTCCATACGATCCCGCTGTAGCTATAAAACATGCACTACTGTTTCACAGCTGACATTATTTTCATTTTTTGCTTGTAAGTGAAGAACGTTACTATGAGATATACTGAGCCTGAAATGCCCATTCCTGCTGGGATTTCTGTCAACCTAAATACATATGAAGTAATGCTGAGCATGCAGATACACAGGAGTGTGAGAAACAAGTACACAAGTACTAGTGAAAAAGATTTCATATTTTTACATTGTACTTTAACAATAATATCTTGTTACACTTTATTTTAACGTGTCCCTAAACCAGAGTAGGTGCATGTTGCTAAGTATTAGCAGTATTAGCTATATTGCTAAGTACTTCGTTTTATAATTACAGTTGTGTTGAAACAGAGATGTGGACGTGGCATTAAAAACAGGCATATGAACACAAGCTTGCAGCAGATTGTGGAGCGACAAGTTTGAGGTGGTTCCAAGTAATAATCGGCCGTATTAGTATTCTAGATTTCTTGACATAACCTCTTCAAATGAAAACAAAAAAAGTCGTTTTTTGTGAGACTATCAGGCTAAAACTTGATCAAGTGTCCTGGGTCATGCCATGCTTGAAATATCCACATGAGCATGTTACGTAAAGCAGTGAAAATGATTGGTTTTCAGCATGGCAGCTAACAGGTAGCAGGTTAAACAAAACCCTGAACAGAAGCCTTATTGAAAGCGAGTAATTAACGGAAGCCATGAATGACAAATGCCAAACAAACACTCGTAACATTTGTTCCTAAGCTTCCGCGTTTATGACACAGTTTTACAAGGAATTAATGACAACAAGCACTCGAGTTACAGACAATTAGCGCGAACAGAGCATGGAGCAATTAGCGGCTCATAGCGCAGCGCTGTCAGCGTTACGAGGTGAGTGACAGAAAACAGCATGCAGTGCTGAAGGCAGGTGCAGTCAGGGGTCAGACGCTCAGAACACCATCACAAAAACATTGATTAAGAGTTCAGCTGCACTGGCGTGATATCAGTGATCATGTTTACAGTAAGGCATAGAACACTGGAGCGTTTAGATCAAATATGCTAAAATGCACATGGAAAAATCTTGTTAGTTCTTAACAATTAACTGAACAATTAATGTTATGTTGCATTTGTTAACGAGCATATATGAAGCATTACATGTGACCTTCAATGACCTCAGGCTTCTGTCTCTAAATTACTGCCTTAGTCGGTGGGTAGAAATGCATACCATTCTTACGCCAGAGCATTTAGCAGTTATTATATTGCAGTAACATCATTTTCACTATTATATATATGTATATATAGTACAATGCAGCTTTTATAACCTGGTCGGGGTGTCTACTGTATGACTGCACTGAGCAAATAAGTGAGGTTGAACAGCATGAGTGTTTGTGTGTGTTCACTGTGGTATTTTATAGGGTAAGGGTGTAAGCATTACACCGGTATGGGTCTGAGCCCTTCCCAATGTATTCAGAGTCATGGCATTAAAACAGCCTGAGTAGACAGATCTGGACAGCTCATAAAGCTCTCAGACAGGACTAAGGTGGACCGAGGCCATCTTTCCACCAGAGCTCATCTCATAACCCTGCAGTAACACTAGTAGGTCACGGCAGCACGATCATACAGTACCTGAGTACAGACTGACTGCCACACTCTTAGTTTTCTTACTCTATTATTCACTATAACATGTACCACCGGAGATCCATGGCCTCTCAATGGATATGGGACAAATGGACCAATAGTGCCACCATTTTCCCTCCAGTTTTCCTGGATATCTCACTGTTTTGGTTGAAGTACTGGCTTATTTCTTGAAGGCCATGGTCCATAAGTTTGTGTACTCTCCTGCTCAAACGCGAAAATCAAATTAGTTGATAGGAAAAGCTGCTCCAGGACTATAGATGTTGATCCAAGAAGAGTCCACAGTCATAATTGTCAAAGAGGTGCCAAGATGGTCCAAAGAGGTAATAACACCTACCACACAGTGTCTTTGTTTCTCAGACTTTTCTTGAGTGACTGGATGTGCTAATATTGCTGCACTGATACGAGCAGTTCTCGTTCATTTTCGTGGGTGTGCTGGTCCTGCATCTAAAGCTCCTAGGTTCCTCTGAATTGGGCCTTTTGTTTATTTTACTGATCTGGATCTTCAGCTCCAGAGTTTGGGCCCTCATGCTGTTGCCATAGGAACACACTCCTGGCCGCCCATGGACAAGTGTTTGCTTTGGCAGTGAATCAGAGTTAGGGAGCCGGCGTGGGAGGAGGCATGTGATAGGGAATGTCTTGAGACACGGGCCCTTAAAACAAGAGCCAAACAAGAAAAAGAGTGTTCAGAGACATCCTGGGAGCTGGGGCAAGATCTCAAGGGCTTTCTGTTAGGATTACTGACCCTATAACACTACTTTTTTGCTAGCTTTTTATATCATAAGCACTATCCATCAACAGTTGTTACTTTGAAATGAAAGAAACACTGTTTTTGCTGAGATGTGCATGGAAACTAGTATAATTTTGCTATCCCTGACGAGTCAAACTGGTTACAGGTCAGCTAAAACCAAACCAACTCAGCACATATTCAAACACCACTGCTGTCGGAAAAAACTCTGGGACGGTTTTGCAGATATTAATAGTGTCTGCTTCTGGACTGGAGTCTGGCAGCTCGTGGAAGCACTCTCAAATCAATTTGCCCTCCCTAAGCTCTCTAGTACCAGTCCAAATTTGCTTTAAATGTCTCTGCATATGATCTAAATTGTGTATGTATTTAGTTTTTTGTCACTTTAGACAAAAGGTACAGTAATTCTATTTGCACGAATATCTAAACTTACTCTGGCCTTGAGGAATGAAAGGTTTTGATAAGATTTCTGAAAATATACATGGCAGCTGCCCTGAAAGCCCTGACCCATAAAGCGCTTGCTGGTTTTCAAGTCTAAAACCAAACAGTCTGGTCTATCACTGGCTGACAGAACCATGCTGGTTACACACATGCTCAGTGTGTGTGATTATATTCCCTAAAATTTGTTAAATGATGGATTACGCTACTAACTACACTCCCACCCCTTCCCCAAACCACTCATCAAGGGATGCTGGGGCCATCTAGGGCCACCAGTCAATCACATGGCGCACACACATTCATACAACTGGTAGAAAGACCTCTCTCTCGCATGTGAGGCAAAAATACAACCACATTTGGGTGACATGTATGTAGACTTGTAGCATATCTCTCTTAAATCCAGGCAGCTGCTTGTCTTGAGAAGATCTTCTCTCTGACGTTTGAGTTTGGTGCATTACTCCAGACACGTTCCTGCAGATGTGACACCTCTACTGATGCGATCCTAGCAGGCACCCCTCTTCCTCTACTATAATGAATGTGCTTTGAGTCGCCTCCATGGACATGGATCACTTTGACTTCCATGGCCTCAAGTTGCAACCTAATGGTGTCTACCGCCATGTATCTTACAATATTTGGGAGCCAGCTGATGGAAAACATCCTCTTTGGTCTCTTGACATTTGTGTGCTGTTGCAAAACTGGGGCCCAGCAATTCTGCATCCCAGATGATCAACAGATGATTCCTCCTGCTGTTGACCTCTGCTTCCTGTAGAGCAACAGAACGGATATCAAAACCACACACAGGCCGCATGGCAGTTGCCTGTCTGGAAACCAACCCTTGGGGCCAGAACCTTATTTGGAGACTTCCTCTACTTTCAGGTGGCCTCAGGCGGTCAGAGGAGACACCCTGCTGAGATGGCATGTCCAGAAAGGGCTGGGAAGAAATTATGCGACAGCTGATGCACCTTCTGACCACTGAAGGAAACACAAAAGAACTGAATGTGATTTTAGAGGAATGCAGAAGTAGCGTCAAAATGCAACCATGTGACCACCGGGAGGAAGTGAGAGTCCAATCCCTAAAGAGAGAGAGAGAGAAGCCAGATGTGAATGGGAAGTGCTTATGGAGATGTCTGGAGGATGCTGCAATGTAGAGTGGGAGCTATACAAACAAATAAACCACTGTGATCCACGATAATGATATTAGTCGGTCCAAAAGACTTCCTAAGGTGACACTCTAGACAAGTTACATTCACACATCACTCCTGACCTCCCAAACTTGGCATTAAATGCGATATTGACACCATCCAAATGTTCATTAGCATCCGTATGGATTTCTCTTAGGTTACCAAGAGGTGTCCTCATTTGGGACTCTGCATTCTGTGGAAGCGGATCTCTGGAATATGACGGCGCCTTTGCCACATGTGTTCTCTTAGAGAGAGGCTCCATGAATTAAACATGATGCCTTAATAAAACAAGCAAGCCACATCCACTGGGTTATCTAGCCCAACGGGCTCTTTTCCTGAGTGGGATGCTGTATCATGTTCCTGGAGGCCCTGTTTCCTCATCTCCACCCTCATCTTCGTCTAGACCCGTTCCATCCTACATCCATCCCCAAGGGACTGGAGTCCAGATGTGTTTTGCAGCATCTCACGCTTTTCTGATCTCCCTCTCTTGAGGAACCGAATTGTCTGTGGAGGTCGTGTTTCTGTCTCGTCCTCCAATCCAACAAACATGAAAGACCAGAACGCCTTTTGTTTTTAGGAATGAGAGAAGAATAAATGACAGCCGTAACAGTGCAGTGCTTTCTGTATGTTTGGATAAGGCAGCAGGGTCTTTGTTTTGACCTCTATGTCGCGCCTGAGAGGCAGGTCACCGGGGAAGATGAGTTCCTGCGGCTCTTTAGTGAAATGGCAGTTGGGATGGTATGTCTCATAGCTCTCCTGGGTTCATGTGGATTTGTGTGGGCTCCTGGCCAAGATAAGGTTCGTTGGTGGATGTTTTACAAACATATGGAACAGACAGTAAAACCAGATTCAGCAGCACTGGTAACTAATGGTGGAATGAAAGTTAGAGACCCCAAAAACAAGTTTAGTTCGAATGCGCCAATAAATATTGAATATCTTGTAATATTAAGTTATGTGGGTATGCAACACTGAACCAGTGATCTTTCAGGTCCATTATGGAGCTCTTATTAGTTTTCTCATCATTCTGAGTTTTTGAAAGCACTCCGTTTCATAAGACTGAGCCCAGCGTTTCCAGAAAGCAGCTGAGGTCTGTCATCACGAGCCCCTATAAAGTGAGGTTAGCCACACATGAGGCTGATTACCAGGGATTTCTTGAGTTTTGAGTGAAACGGAATCATACCCAGGGTGCTTTTAAGGGGCAATTTCACTTTAGATGACCTATACTATTTCAAATGCCCTAAATGCTTAAATATATACCCTTATGTGTGCTCTGACTCAGCTTCACTGGACAGGCAAGTGTAAAATGTTGATACTTCAATGAAGCCTGGAACTACATACAAGCCGGGTTCCCAGAAGAGAGCTCAGCTTGCAGGAACAATCACAGAGGTCTGCTGAGCTTTGTGTTGAATGAAGTTCCCATATCATGTAAAGCATGCAACAAATACAAGGATTGCAGGATGCAATTAATAGTATTCATGTCACATTACAGGCTGCATTGATTTTGGCAAGTAGGACCTTCGTGGAGACATTTAGTCTCACTATAGAGACTAAAGTACTGTCTTCTAGTTTTAATGTGTCCCAGACATGCTGAGATTAACGACTGCATTTTAGTGTCTCGTTAAAAAAAAAAAAAATCTAAGATTACTAAATTAAAGGCGTAATATTTCGAGAACAAAGTTGTAATATTTTGAGAATAAAGTTGAAATGTTGAATAATGTTGCAAAGTGGAAATTAAAGTTATAATATTTAGTATTGTGCACATGCAAATGGCCTGGATTCAGAGCACCGGGAGAAGGCCTATTTGAATATTGTTGCGTCCGAGTGGCCGCTTCATCTCACCGGGATGAGGCTAAGTCTAAGAACTCACGGAAACAGCTTAATATCAAGAATACAATATTTATTAAAAATCTTTTATCTTAACATCACCTCACACACGGGGGGGTGCTGTAGCTCTCTTATGTAACCCTTTATAGGACACTACAACTAGACCTATATGTGTTATTATTGGCAGAAATCATACCATGTGTCATATTTGCGAGGACAATATACTTGGAAATAATATTAAATGTCTTCCATTGCATTTGTTGTTTGTAGTGCGCCACCCAATAGCAATAAGATTTGTGATTTTAGTACTTTTAAAACAAAATATTTTATAGTTAAACCCAAATTGTCTTACAATAATCTCTTTACTGATCAGATCACAGTATTTATGTGAGACAATTCATTAAAGTGTACTGTTTACAGCTTATATGCAGTGTGAAAAGTGTTATAGAAATAAAATTTACTTGATCTTGGGTCAAATACGCACTGTCAAAGTCACTTTAAGTAGTGATTTATTATATATAGTGTTAGTAATATTATGATGCTGGTTCTGTTGTGACCTATACTGTAAATTTGCACCATGAGGAAAAAGTTAGTAAGGTTTATGCTTAACTATTATCTCTATTTCTACGTCAAAGATACTAGGAAACCAAATATTACAATTGCATCTCTGAAATACGTAGGGTTCATGTTAAAAGCATAACATTTGTTCACCTGTTAATTGGTGGTGCCTGTCTGCAGAGACATTAGCATCTCAAAGGACTGCATTCTGCCACAATGACACTCATTCAGACTCAGTATCCAAATCTGAAAAGATAAAGAAAGATCAAAATAAAGGACGTCAACAAATGGAGGCATTTTGTTCAGTCAATGGTCACCCACGTACCTTCCGGCCTCCTGAGATGAAGAAGAGACAGACGGCGCTGTTTTTCTTTTATAGTGCCTTTTGAAGCCGTCATTCCATCAGTGAATGTACCAGAAGTCAACAATCAGAGATTTCCTGTACCGTTTCACTGTGGCCTGTCGCTAGATAACAGCGCCTGCACTCAGATAAAGAGCCTGGCAAACTTCAGACTGTTTTCAGCACCCTGCAGTTCGTCTGTTTCTGTTAGACCAAGCACTTCCACCCTTGGGCTCTTTATCTTATTCACAGGGGGAAAGGGGTTCTAGTGCCACTTGGTTTACCCAGTGAGATCTATCTATTAGCCTTCCCATTCATCTGGGCTGGCACATGCAGCTGTGGTAGAGCACAACCCGCATTCTTCCAGAACCTGTCATAAACAGCTGAAAGATTTTGGTTATATTTGTTCAAAGGAGGCGTATCGTTACAGAAGCAGCTAATTCGCATTTCGCGCAATCTGAATGGGAATGGAAACGCAGCTATTGACTATTTGGGTTCCTTTGGAAGGAAACCTCTAGAACAGTAGTTCCCAACCTATTTTAACTCGCGGCCCACACAGCCAAACACATATGTTTCCACGGCTCACTGCAAAAGAATTTAATCAATCCCGCTTTCCCGTTGGGTTAACGAAGTACTCGGAAGCAAGGCTGTTAATTGTCTTTATTGAATAAACTGGTAATGTATTGAATAAACAGAAAATATAAACAACAGATCAGCAAACTAGACATTTTTTATTATATTAACAATATTACAATTTCTATTAATAATAATTGACGGCCCACAGTTTGAAAACCACTGAACTAAATGAAACTGGATATTTAATGGAAATGACATCAGCAAATACTTGCTTCATTTAATCTTTATTAATCTGGGCTTGTGATTACCTTTACAAGAAATGGAATATAATTGACAAGCAAAAAACAAAACAAAAAAGAAAACGACAACAACAAAAAAACAATAGTATTTGTGCACTCCTATGGAGTTTTTCACTGGTCCAGCACAAATGACTATGGACTTCTTTACACCTGGCATTAAATTTGTTTAGTTTTCAGGTAATACTGGACTATTAAGCAGTGTTAAACTGCAAAGTGTTTCATCCCAATGCATCTTTAATGAGATTTCAGTTGTGCACACTCAAACATTTCAATCAAGTACTGAAATATAATTTAAAATTCTAAACAAAAAAAAAACTAAACAAAAAAAAACACTTTCACATTCATAGCTGCAGAAGCTTTTCAATTAAATAGAAGAGAGCGGAGTGCTCCTATTTAACAAATAAAATAAAATTAAAATGATGACAAAAAACCATAGTAACATAATTTTCATTAAATACTTCAAGACAAATAATTTAGGAATTACTCTTAAATGATAGTTATAACTTCCTCTTGTACCGCCTTTTTGAAGAATGTATCTTCCAGAAATTCTTCCAGAGTAGTTTTGCAAGAAAAGTATCTCCTGCCCAAAAAAGTCAGTCTAGCTTACTGGTTAATAGCTGCTTACACATTTACTTCTTCACAACCTTGCTGCTGGGCCCTCAAAAACTACTCCTAACCTATCTTTTATTCGTATTTACACTCATAATAAACATGGCCAGACAACACCCCAATGGCTAGTTCAGTGATCCAATTACAATCAGAGCAAAATGTATCTTTGGAGTATTTACACTGCATTTTCTTTTCATGTGGTCAGGTGTGATCCAGTCTTGGCAAAACACATGGTAACTACAAATGTAAAGTTTTAGAAAAGGAACAGTAAACCTCTCCTCAACAAGCTACACTGATTGGGCTACCAAGTCATGGATTTATTACCAGAGTTAGCAATTTTAGCAAACTCAAGAGTATAAGCAATACTAATATTGCAAGCACAGCCGAAATAAAGGTTACAGAAGGTTTTTACAGTGATGCCACAGAACCACAATTTTGGATTCGCCATAAAATGATGTGAATAGCTCTTTGTTTTTTTATGGTAAAAACGTTTTAATAATCTAATGGTAACCTAACCTAATGTAACAGCAATACCGGAGCATATTAGTGCACTAGTAAGAAAAATAAAATAAATTTGACAAAACTTGTCAAATATGTAATTATGTATAATGAAAAAATTCAGTACAAGAAAATTTAAGAAAATGTTGAAGTGTGTGCGCAAATACAACTGTGCAAATAGTTGCATATGTGTAGTTGTTAGCAAGAATAACATGACAAGACATGTTCCTTTCAGATACTTCTTTGTAAGTTCTTGCATGAGAGCTAAACTGATTTGGCACATGTTCAAGATGCAAGGGTGTACATAAAGTTCCTAAAAGGCTCTACATTATTGTCTGACCCAGTGGGCATTTTGAGTTTCAGCATTCATAAACCTATACAGTATCACCATACATCTAAAAAAAAAATAATTCAGAGCCAAACGTTTTGTAAAAAGAGTATCTTCATTCTTGTGGCACTTTATCACAAGTTCATTTATGACAAGACAATGATCTAACAGGTGCATAGCACTGCTAAAATGGTGTTCTAAATCATGTTTACTGAAAACAGACAAATAAACATTTTTAAAACAAAATGAACATACTTGAGAATCATTGAGATTGGATAAAATTGGATAAGAATTTTTTTGATAATATACTATAAATTAAGCTTATTTGTCTATTCTTTAAACTATTATTGTATCGCTATTGCCATTCCTTTAAAGGAAAGCTCCATCATTTTTCCATATTCCAATATGTTCTTCCCTCAACTTAGACGAGCAGATACACATCTCTACTGTCTTAAGCCCCGTTCACACTGGTAGCGACACGCAGCAACAAAGCGGGGCGATCCCATTCATTTCAATGGAGAGCTGGCGATATCCTGCAAAAAGAGCGACAGCGGCTGTCAGCGACCGGATGTGGGCGTGTCCAGCGACGCAACAAAGTTCAGAATCTCTCAACTTTATGCAAATGAAGAGCGACTTTCGGGAGCGAAAGCCAATAGGAATTTGCAATCAGGGGACCCACTCTCCGCAAAAGCTCATCAAATTGGGTCTGGTCAATCCTGAAATAGTGCTGGAACCGGACCTTATCCAGCCGCAGTTCTTGCACAAGCCGGTGGTACTTGCCGTGTTGACTCCGAGCCTGAATGATTTTATGGACCCAGACGGAACGGCGTTTGCGTTTTTGCCGTAGATAAACGCACGCAATAGAAAAAAGTACTCTCTGTTTCTCATTAATTTTTGTTTGTATGTATGGACTCAGTATACTTATATTATATCCGGTCTTTTGCCTCCAAAACGTTTGTATTTAGCGGCAAGAAACCTGATTCGCTGTCAACAATGACGTAACTAAGAGACCAGAATGAGAACGCTCACTAGCGACCTCGTCTCCAGCCTCTGGCGACACGACAGAAGTTGCTGCTAGTGTGAACGGGGAGTCTGTGAGTGCACTTAATCACACTAGCGTGCGGCACCACTATGTTACAGGGGTGAAAAAGGTTAGAAGAGTGCTCGAGGGGTGATGTGGCCTCTGATGGGCCGGGAGGTGGGAGGACTCCCACAGAATAAATGTTATGGTCTGATTAGAGGACATGCTGTAACTTTTGTTTATTCTTTTATCACGATTGACAGCCAGGTTTGTCTTGTTTTGACAAAGAAATCAACATAATAAGTATAAGTATTTTCTACCATTATCGAACAATATACAGTGAACTACAAATGCTATTTGCTATTGCAGACAGAGCAAACCAGAAGAATAATGTTTGATAATAGTTTCCTTTGCCAATTTATTACAGTAGCCAAATAAATTGAATGGAATAATAAACCAAGCACAGGTTATGAAAAAAAAATACTGTATTGACATTATTCTAAAGACATATGTACATCCCTAAAATAAAAGGACACCTCTTGTCCTCCAGTTGAAGCCACATCAAATCTAGCTGTATTTCAACCCAGCATTAAGCTGTTTTAACCAGAGCTGCATCATTCTGCCCTAACACAGTAAAATAACGTTTGTATTATCGTTAACGATACTTTAGCATCATAAGTAACTTACTCTCTTAAGGGTACGTTCACATGAAGCGTCTAAAAACTTATGGAAAATGCGAGGCATGTTGCTTCCTCCACCAATTTCAAAGCGAGTGTGCTCTCGTTTCTGTACTCGCGTCTGCAACCAGGCAACCATAAAGGCGCTTTTAGTGCTTTGAATTTTAAATTGTGCGGCTCTATTGAAAATAAAAAGCTTGCGCGCGCAAAACGCGCTGCATGTAAATGGCCCGGCGACACATCGCGGATTGTCCCACAGGAAGAAATAGCAACCTGGATGTCAGTGGGACGCTTAGCCTTCACAATTTGAAGTGGCTGAAAACCACTTCATATTATATAAATATTAAATAATCAATAAATACCATCCAAGACTGATTTTTTCCCCTCAAAAAAAATTTCTCATCAGATCTACACGATTCACGTGGGTCACCTGTTTTGGCTTCAAAACGGCGAATTTCGCTGAAAGGTGAGGGATTTTCATGCCTGGTGTTAGCTTTTAGCTTAGCTGCATTTATTCCTTAGGATCCAAACAGGAATTAATTTAAAGCCACCAAACAATTCCACATTTTCTCTATTTAAAAACGATACAAAGTAAAACGTGCTGATTTTTAAGCGGATTAAAAAAAAAGAACAAAAAAAGATAACTAATGTATGGCGGAAGAGCACTTTACTGTTCTTCCACCTCGGCGCAGTAATATCATTAGTCCTTGGTTGTATTGACGGAAGGGAGAGCGAGAAAGAAAGGGGGAAGTTTTCAGGAGTGATGATATTACTGTCGAGGTGAAAGCGCTGCGACGTGCTCTTCCACCATACACTAAAAATAAATTCAGCAATCCCACACTGTCTGACAGGCAGAGACCGAGCAAAACATGAGCAAGCAAAGTACACTTCTGGCTTTCAAATTGGTGTGCTACTAAATACACAATGTATTAAAATGACTTTCTAGCGAAGTATTTATGCAAATATGCACAAATCTTCCTTATGGTTTTTTCTTAAGTCAATGTAGACAGCTTGAAGAAATTTGGATATAACTATAATGCATTAGTCTTAAAGTGACCGTAGCCCAATTTAGCTCATTGCTTTTGACGAACAATTTGCCAATGAATTACATTATCTTAAAAAAAAAAAAAGACATTGCAAGGTGTTCGGTTCCATTTTTTTTTGGAATCAACTCCTCGACTCCATTTACTTTGAATTAAAATAGAAATACATTTGCGCCTAGAAAATTACACCAACTACCTGCTGTAAGTACAAACTTAATATTTACATGCAAAGTGTGTTCTGGGAACGAGTGTAGTGGCTGTAAATAGGCTGAGTCACTTTAAACGTATTTTGTGTGCTGATCCTGCGTCAGTGAAAACACATGTCCATATAGAGACATAACGTCACGCAGTGGCGGTTCTAGGCACGGGCGAACAGGGCAGCCGCCCTGAGCGGCATTTTTTCTTGTCACGTGGGGGGTGCCACACGATTTTGGAGGTAAAATAATAATCTGTGCAGCTAAGCGGTTTTCTATTAATCTATCATACCTGTGCTGTGCCGCCGCCCCCTGCTGCTGAAAGAGAGCCGCACAGAAGCTAAGCAAGCAGAGAGAAGAGGGGAGGGGATGGGCGGGCTCTCCCAAATGAAGCGACAAGGAGGGGGCTAAATTATGTCAGTA
>JAUCNO010000710.1:158535-169396 GCA_032353835.1 Enteromius viviparus | reverse complement strand
TCTTTTCGTGCTGGATTCACGAAAGTCGAGTAAGAATCGTGTCAGTACCACGAAAAAAAAACGTGCGACTGGGCTGGTATGTCGTGTCTAACGAAGCTTTAATCAAATTAAAATTGGGGTTTTAGTACAACAATGGCTGATATCACGAAGCGTTCATGTGAGCAAACGGATCTTGTATTCTCCCAGGCTGACTGTTCTCGTTCTGTGTGGATAACAATTCATCTGTTTTCCACTATGACCTTTATCCATGAAATGGATCCAGTTTTGAAATGGACAGCACAAGTCTGGAGCAGTCATTCTTTTCAATCACGTATGTCGTCTGTGCTGAATTTCCAGTCAGGAGGACTTAGCCCTTTGCCAACCTAAATGGTTAGTCTGCATGCACTGAACATGCAGCTGGTTTTGCTCCAAACAGGTTCTGGGCTGCAGTCCAGCTCAGGGTTGAGGAATAAGGAAATGGTGTGCATGAATGCCAGCTGCGTATACCCATGCCTCGTTGTCTGATTGGCCGTGGTGAGACCCGTGGCCAAGCAAAACAGTCACCCTTTTGCGTCTTTTATGCAGTTCCATCATGAGCGATATGAAGTCTTGCACTATTGTAACTGTGCCACTAGTAGATACCAGAACCAGAGTTTTGTCCATTTTTTTTATTTTTCCTATAAAAAAATATGAATTGACTGCGTTATCACCCACCACTAGTGAACCCAACTCCTTGAACTGATCTACTCCTGTAATTGGTCTAAAAACTAAACCGAACCAATTTATGGGCATAGAGGCGGGTCTTGTTGTAACTTATGTGTTGACAGGATTACTGTGCGTGGGCCACTGAAAGATTGGGTGTGTTCAGTTGAGAACACTTGTGACCCCTGTAAAAGCTGCACTGGCTACCAGTAGGCTTTTCCTTTCAGAATATGTTAGGCAAAATGAATCTCCAGGGTGCGGGACGAAACCCCCCTGTTCAGCCTCCAGGGTCAAGCAATGAATTCATTTGCTGCTATTGCTCTGGACTGGTGTCCATTATACAAAGCACTAATGAATAAAAGGTCCCTTGGAGCAAATGAAGTGAAAAACATACACCGTTTAAAATAATAGATCCACTGAAACAAGACCTAACTGTTCTGCTTTCTTTCAAATGAATAATTTTCCAGTTGTGCTTGCTTGGAGTTGAAGCATGACTAACTATCTCGACTCCTGCATTCTCGCATCAGAGATTCTTTGTTTTTTTTAAGCTTGCTAAGAGGCAGATCTGACGATGCAGGAGGTGTGCAGTAAATGCAATCTTGCTCTGTGATCTCAGTGGGGTCGTGGGGTAGCTGGACCGTCAAACTTACTCTTTAAAAAGAGAGACTAACGCAATCTAGGCCTTCAGGTTTCTTAAACAACTCTGTAGTGTGTGTTCCACCCATTGGTCAAACCTCCAACCTTAGAATAAAGAAAAAAACAGGTGTATCCATTATACAAAAAATGATAAAGCCTCCTTTATAAAATGTTGTGCAGAAATGATCCTCAATTTGATCTTACGATCATTCCTCAGATATGCATATGTTCGATTCATAAAATGAACATGCGAATGGAAAACACACGTATGCCTCTGTTTCAGATGTAAGAATCGCAAATGATCTTGAAATTGTACGCAAATAAATGGTTTCAGCTCTCTGCCTTGTAAACAACTCCTAGTTAATGTCATTTACATATAAAACATCACCAATCATCGATTATAAATGAGGCCCCAGGTTTTTAGAACAAATGTGAAATACAGAAGTGCAAAGAACTGACTCAGCAGGCTGACTGTCATAGTAGACTGACGATTCCAAAGGCACTGTACATTCATATCTCCTCTGTCAGACCACACAGGGCTGCTCTTGGTGGTGTGGTCTGGTAACCACACTGAGTGCCGCTGTTCCTTTACTGCCCAGCGGGCTGAAGGACTCCACCGAGACCTCCTTATTCAGTGAATCAACCTCGTAATACATTTTCCCAGTGTTTTGTTGCATATACAGTATAGGTTTTGTCATCTTATAGCTTGATTGAATTGTGTCTTGTTACCAGGTAGTTAGTGAAGTAATGTAATTCATCTCAATGCGGTTCTCTTAGAGTGGGCACTATAAATATCTAAATCGTGCTTCATCCCTTACACTGGTTAACTTGAAGTGACTGGAAAAAGTGAGCGTGACTCTCTCAGACAGGATTAGGTATTGAAAGGTGTGTGGTATGGACAGAGATGAATGCCACCATGGTATCTCCCTACCTGAGATTTACAACGACGTGGGTGCTCCAGGCAGACCACTTTTAATCAGACTTACACAAGTTTTAATTTCAACATCTGACAGACTCTTACTTACCAAGTGACCACCAATACATAAACAAACTTTTTTTTTTTTTTACTATCGGAAAGGTCTAGGAGAAAGAACCAAAATATTTCCTGTGGTGACTGACTAGCTTAGAGTTTGGCTGGAACATGCCACCACCACGCAGATTTAAATTCTTGCCAACCTGTAAGATGTCAGCACTTTATAGTTCTTCTATGTTCACAGTAGACACATTCAGCAATGAATATCAACAGTGGGCCTAAGACAGAGCCTTGTGGCACTCCGCACAATATCTGTTTGAATATTTTTACTTGAGGCGATGTGTGCTTTCTGTAGGAAGTTTTGTGTGTTTGTTTATCTACCATTGCACCACGTGTCTTTGTTCAATAATTTGTCCGATTAACATCAGAGTCGTCACCCTCTTCATGCATTCTAAACCAACAATGGTGTAGATATACCTTCCACTGACCAAGTGTCAAGATGTAAAATGATTCCTACTGGTTACTGCATGAATGCTAAGTTTGTTACTGTTTCTAAAGGTATTTTAAGCATTAAGCATCAGGTAGGGACCAGTGTTTGGGTTAATGTTAACAATCATGGAAATCAAACAGAATATGCACAAAAAAGCATAATAAATAAATGAAGTAGATTTATATTAGAATTTGAGGTAGACCCAAGAGCACAGCCATGCTTGGACCCAAACCCAGATGTGCCAACATCAACAGGACTAAATGTCAGTGCAAGGCAAGCTTTGATAAGAGAATCTGTATCACAGCTTCCAAGAATAACAAGCAGACTGCTGGCAAACGTTATTTTTAAACATGGAAGTAGGAATGGCTGTTCTCTACACTGGAAAAATAGTCCTTGTAGTATCAATATTGCATGTGTCACTCTCCCTTTACTTTTCAAGGAGTCTTTGGAAATTAGAGTTTACCTTTCATTATGTTTGAACAGGATTGTATTACATATGCAATAAAACACCTTTTAACCTACTCCAATAAAATCTGAAATTCTTGAATGTCTGCTGGCTTTGCCGAGTCTCTTTCTGAAAGATGGACTGTGCTTTGTGTGCCAGGCGCTGGAACATGCTCTCATGGATCTCGAACTGGCCTGTCTGGTCAGTCTGAATCGAGACATTAGCTCAGTTTCTGTATGGTTGTTAGCTGCTTAACTCTTGGTTTTGTGGATTGTATTTAATTAAAGACAGTACAACATAGATCACGGACGGAAAATGGCTCATTAAATTACATACATAATTTTATTTTTTCAGTCTTACTACATATACTTTGTACTTATTTTAGCAATTATATTAGTTATTTAGTACAACTTTAGTAAAAATAACTGGGTAATAACTGGGTACTTACCCTGAACTTAGCCCTAAACCTTACCTTAACCCAAGTTGTTGCTTTATACTACCAGTCAGGGCTGTAGTACTTGAGTCCGGTCTCGAGACCGTTTTTTTATGGTCTCGGACTTGTCTCGGACTTGCTGGTATTCGGACTCGGACTTGTCTCGGTCTCGGCCACTGGTCTTGCCAAATATGGCTTTTGGTATCGACCAAGTCCAGGTGTCTTTATTATGACTACTGGGAAGTAGGCACACATTTTAAACTTTTTTCATTTAAATTTTTTCATTTCACCCACCCGAATATAATTAAAATATTATTTTTCGTCACGTCATCTGTCCGAACAACCCATCACTACCAATAACCAATCACAAAAACAGAAAAACAAAACAAAAAAGTCATAACCAATCACACACTAGATTATATTTGTCTATACAAATGTCTTTACTTAAAAATCATGGGTGTTGTGACACTGTTTTTGCTTTTAGATCAACAAATAATCCAAAATGATTGTCTCGATGATGTCATGCATAAGACTTTTTTTTCCTGTCCTGGACTCGGTCTTGACTCGGACTCAAACTTTTTTGGACTCGGCCTTGTCTTGGACTCGACTAGTCCTGGTCTTGGACTTGTCTTGGACTCGACAAAAGTGGTCTTGACTACAGCCTTGCTACCAGTACTCTGGTATTAAGCTCTTCTGATTCTGATTCTGGGGTAAGTACGCTGTAATTACACATACTGTAAAATCAAGTGTAACTGAAAATTCAGATCCAGTATTTCACTAGCACTCGCTGTGGGGGAGGTGTGGAGGGAAAGGGAGTTATTTCCTGAACAGGAGCTGGGGAAGAGGGAGGTTGTGCTACATTAACAACGGCCATATCACGGTCACTGCTCAAGACAACCATGAGGCTTCTTTATGGTCACCAAAAACCTAAGCGTACCTCACAAATATTATATATATTATATATATTTATATACTTCTAAAGATAAAAGCATTAAACTGAAATGCTAAAAAATACAAGAAGGCCTGAATATCAGTAGTTGCAAGCATTTAGTGTGTTTTATAAGCAGTTTAATTGATCCTTTTGAATTTTAATATTGATTTCTTCTAAAACATTTATTAGTGATTCTAAAATTGTAAAATGCAGTGCATACGCAGTATGTTAAGGTCCTGTAATGTACTTATTTATAATTTACTTATAGAATTTACTAAGATTAGCTAAAATAAGACTGGCACACAGCAGGGCTTTTGAAGGGCCAAAGAGCTTCAGTGACTATTAAAATATATTTGCAGCAGGCACAGAAAAAAACCTAAATTAAAGATTTTCTAAGTCCAAGAGTCTTAGAAAACCTTACAGCAGCTTTTCATATCATCGTCATAATTTAGCACATGGTAATTCACTGGCAGAGTGAATTAGGATACTGAAGTCAGTTTTGCTTTCCAACTCTGAATTGAATGATGAGCTCTAAAAGCAGACAAGGCAATGCTTCATAGCTCATTGCGTTTCAGCACTAGCATCTCTTATGTTAAATCATTTACAACAGATGTGCTCAAATACTCCCATCCTGACTGAAAAAGGCTTTCTGATTATTTAAGCCATGCTTTACCAGAAATGTCTTGAATATTTACCTTTGCATGCTATATATATATATATATATATTTAAGCAAAGTTTTATTCTAGGATGTTTATTTTTATTGCATTATATTTTTAGGGGTCATGCATCCAGAGGGTTTTCCTGCTTTTGTCCAGAGATGCTGGGATGGACTCCATATTGTATACATACAAAGTATACATACATGCCAATCTTGGATAATAAACTGAACTGGGTAATTAAATAATAGGTACTTCGCCAGGCGCTTATAGTTTTATGCTATTGTTTTAATGTGCTATATTAACCCATTAAACCGATACTTAACAAAAGTACATTTTAGCTTGCTTCTGCAAGTCTTTGAGCTCTTTTTATATAAATGGTTTTTCACAGAACTTGTACTTAAGCATTGCACATAGCTAGTAATGCTGTTCCGGGTGCGCCTCTGAGCATATTTACAGTTTACAAACCATGCACTATGATAAAATAATTACTTATTAATCAACTGCCCACTCAGTCAAACTGCTACTAGTGTTCATTTAAGCTGGATACTGCACAAGATTTTGTGTATAGGTATAGTTTTGCAAAAATGAAGTGTGATTTGGGTGACATAAAAAAAAGAAGTATGTTCACTGTTGTACTTTGTTAGTAGACAAATTAAACAAACTAGTGCGAGCGTGAAAATTGTGTTTAAGAGAGTTTTTTTTTAATCCAGAGGACCAAAAGTGCATATAGTTGAAGAAATACCCACACAGTGCTGCTCTGTGTACACAAAAGAGTAAGTTATCCAAAGCCCCACACCCCTCACGGCCCCAGTGGCCTTCATTACCAACAGGAGCCGCCCTCCACCGCAGCTCAGTAAAAACCTGCAGCCCTTCACATGGCAGAGAGGCCAGGGAGTATCAATCAGTAGCAATCTTCACATTTGCAGTTTTGATGTTGTTTACGGTGCTTAAAGCACTTAAATTCGCCCATACTGCATGGCACCGCCAACAATAGATAACAATAGCTGTAAATACACAGGCATGGATAATATAAAACTCTCCCACAAATTACCTTTGGCTCCCAAAACACAAAGCAGTCTCTTCAGAATTGTAAAAAACACAGTAAAAAAGGAATGAAAATAAAAAATAATACAGAGAGTATGGAAAATAGTAATTTGAGGTGAGAACATCCAACTGTGAAAAGGTTAGATATGTACTAAATGCATTTATTTCACTTTGTAAGTCCATAGATTAATGTGCTATGTAATAAAAACCCATCATATTGTGCATTCAGAGGGAGCAATCTCGAGCACATTACTGGATGAGCTGAGTGCACTTCCCAGTGTGCGCTCTAGAGGGTGTCCGTGTGCTGGCCGTCTCTGGTGCGCTCTGATATCAGCTCTGCCCTCTGGGAATGGAAATTCTCCCCGGTGGCTTGAAATCTCGCACCAGGGCGCTAGTCTGGCCCCTGATCCTGGCCAACACATCCTGTTTGCCGTGCCGCCTCGCTCTTACTCACACTGCTGTCTGACGCTAAAACACACTCGGATAAAAAGCGTCCCGACCGTCAGCGTTGACCCCTGCTATTCTCAGCGGTGCTGTGGTCTGAAACTGTTACATGGCGGAACTGCAACAAAATGTCAGGCGGGACTGGCTCACTACTATGGGGTTATGCTCTATTTTTATTCAGAAGCCACAAGGTTTTTATCAGCTGGAAACATGTTCTGTCTGTGTGCACAGCTTAAAGATGTAGCACACTGTCAAAACACTGGCAGAAGTGACATCTCTAAACCCTGAAGAAGGATAGTTACAGCAGGATCAGATGCGCAGTAAATGTTTTAATGCGCTGTATGCATATGCATCATTTCACCTTTATTAAAATACACGACAAACAAAACATTTCATGTTTGATCTTTTTATCTTTGGTTCTTCAAGAATGACCAAAAAATCATAAAAAATGTACAATTCTGAATGAGTAAGAGATTAAAAACAAGTAACAAGGCCTCCTTAAAATAAAGTGTAACCAAGAGAAATATTACAGTTTAATAATCGCAGCTAAGTTGTGTTGAAAAGCTGTAGCTGATGTCTCAGTTAATACTGTTCAACTTACAGTAGAGGCTATATTTCTTCTTCCTATGTTTCCGAGTGAGTTTACATAACACACTCAGAAAAGACATGTTGTCTAAAGAGAGCCAAAGGAAATGTGGGGAAGGAGAGTTCAAATATTTCCTGCATGTTTTTAGCGCTGCAGGAGCTCACCGCGCTTCAATGTTGACTGTTGAACGTTCACAAAAACCACAAATTATCATCGGAGTAATGTGTGCTCTGGCCCCGCGAGGAGATTTACTGAATCTGTCCAAATATTCATGGATGAGCGCAGTTAATGTGAGCGGCTCGGCTGAGCGGGACTACAGTTTAATAAGCTTTGCTGCAATGACGCTACAGTCGGGTACAGACCGAGGGGGAGAAATAGCGCGTTTCATGGCTTTAAAAGCAACTGTGATGGTACAAACAAAGACAGATATGTTTACAACAGTACTATGAGTTACAATGAACTGTTAAATGATCTAAATCCGGGAACCATGTCATTTACAGATGATTGTAGACTGCTGTGAAATGGTACTGTGGCATTCGACTAACAGAAAACACAGAAGTCTGAACACAACCATACAAGACTCCAGGTCCAGGTCAGGTTTATAAAAAGAGCCTGATTGCAACACTTAATGTTGTCTGTGTGTCCTCTGAATGGCCTTGACTGAGTAGTTTGCTTTTTATCCTTCAGACGTCCTTCACAGAAATAAAAGTGTTCGAATTTGTTGCAAAACCAGCTGAGCCGTCCTCAAGAGACAGCGTTCGCTAAATTCCTTTCTGGGGCACGTCCACGTGTCTATTTGTGGATATAAGCAAAACGTCATTTTTATGCATTTTTTAAAGGGCTAGTTCACCCCAAAGTTAAAATTTTGTGATTAATTACTCGCCTCATGTCGTTCCAAACCCATAAACGCTTTGTTTACACCAATCAAGATAATAAGCTCTCAGACCCCTCCACAGACAGCAATGGAATCACGAATAACGACCAGAAACATAGCAAGGATAGTGGTTAAACCGTAAATTTACAATGCTACGAGATTACTTTTATGCGAAAAATAACCAAAAATAATCACCGCATCACCGTAGTGCCATTTTGGAAATAGCGTACACTCTTCGGTGTCAGTAATATGTTTTATTTTATGTTTTTTTTTGCTTGAATCTGAATGAAAACGTATCCATGTGGTGCGTTTGGTGTATTTATGTTCACTGGATTTCTACAAAAATGCAATGCGGTGATGCACGGGAGACGAATTGATGAGTAAAGTTGTTATTTTTGTTTTTTAGCGTACAAAAAGTATTCTCGTAGCTTCGTAAAATTACGGTAAAACCTTGGATTGTCTCTTTCTAGACTTTGATCATGTTTGTTACATTGCTGTCAGAAGTAATCAAAAACATCTTCATTTGTGTTCTGAAGATCAGCAAAGCTTTCACAGGTTTATGGAACGACATGAGGGTTCTCAAGTCATTCTGAGATACTTGTAATGAAAAATACTATGAAAAGCTTTTTTGCCGTGTAACCAGAGCTGAATTCCAGCGTTTAAAGTACTTGAAATGCACATTTCTACTCTCCTGAGCTCCTGATGGTGAAGGATCAGTAGAAGCAGTCAGCCGGCGGGGGCGAGCCTCACACATCATGTGTTAAACATGAATGGACGCTACTATATCTTGCGCTGGTAATATGAGTGGCACGACTGCGGCTTTACAGGACACACAGATAGCGGGAGTCGTACGGGCGACCGTGTCAGATTGATGGGGCCCCGAGAGAGCAGTGTTTACACGGGGCCGGTTCATGTCAGCTCTGAGGGCAGCCGCGGTTTCTGACTGGGAGTCCCATCTCTGCAGACAGTCTCTGAACTGTTCGTCTCATTCATTAATCATCCGGGCTAATTTGTTTTCGCACGGCCTCTCTGACACAGAGTGGCTATTATTACAGTGGATGGCGCTCGTCCTTACAATGCGTCCCGCCGTCCGCTCGCGGTGATTGGTGTACGTGAGCTACCGTCCTGATGGACGTCCTATGAACATACTCAAACACACCTGTCACATGGATAGCTTCATTCGCTGACAAACCAAACGGTGACAGATATTGAGTTTCTGCAAATCAGTGCTGTATCCAATTATGTCTGAAAGACCGGGCCAACACGCCGACTCTCGGCGGATCCAAGGAAAATAAATTCCCCTTAATAAGTGTGCGTACTGGGCTGTTTAAGAACTGTTGCTTTGGCAAGTTTGAACAGAAAAATGAAAGAAAAATAGGAAGCGAGTGATCTGACTCCAGACAGAATAAAAAGAGCACCGAAAGTTTCGAGACAGTTGTTTAGACATTATTTCTGGCAGAGGAGCTTGAGAATTTGTTCTTGTGATTTCAACCGCACTTGGAAATCAAACTCAAGAATGAAACTCAGTTTTGCGCTGAAAACATGACTTTTGCACAGGAGCCAGCCCGTGGATTTTGCTCAGTCAGAGTTGATCGCTTCAGACTGGATTCCATCTGCTCTGAGAGTACCAAACATGATATATTGAGCCGATTTTACAGCAAATGTTGTTTTCATTCGTCATGCATCTTCTAGCGAAGAGCTGCATGATTCTGTTGTGGTTGAACATGTAAAAGATGCTAATGAAAAACTCACTTTCACAATGGTTTCTTACACTTTTTCCATCTGCCTTCTGGTGGAGGAGGTGAGTTTTATGAGGAAATCTGACCTCCAGGGCCGCGGAGTTCAATTGCATGTACTTAGAGTGTGAGTAAAAGTACCTGAAGATGGATTGATCCCAAAAGCCACAGTCTCAGTCAAAGTCACAGTCTGCAAAAACAAATCATCAGACGGGAAGGGAAAGGATTGCCAACTGAAATGTAACATGTGACTACAAACCCTTCCACTTCCTACTGTTTCACAGTGTTTTATTCATTATTAGTGCACAAGGTGTTGTAGAGATAATGCAATGACCGTGAGAAGTAACCATATCACACGTTTCCTGACTGTGATTGGCATTCAGCTCCATGACTCTGCTAGTGGTCCAGATTTTGAAAGATGCTCTCGCATTATAGATGTCTTGGATGTCCAGACCAACGATATGCTTCATAGAAAAAGCAACAGGATGAATTGTGGCCTGACATGATTCAGGTCTCTGTGGCCAAATTACACTTAATTCTGCTTCAGTCAGTTCATCCACATTGCAGCGTGCTGATGCAGACCAGTAGCAACATAATATCATGTGGACTTATAAGAATAAGAATGTGGACATCTAAACGTTTTTAGAAAAGAATTCTAACTGCTCTAGACTGAGGGTCTTTCTCTGAATATGACTTACATTTGGGTTTCTTTCTTAAAGAAGACTATTGTACAGCTTCAAAAGGCATCTTTCTTATTCTGTTCCTCAGTTCGTATCCAGGTCAGATGGTGTACCAACACCTAGATGATCCGTGGACAGATCGCCGGATCCAGATGCACACACACACTATAAGTTCTCACACAATCCAACATGTTTAAAATTGAACTGGAAATTAGGTGCTGGGCGTCCGGCCAGAGGAGAACTGGACC
>JAUCNO010000710.1:145531-156985 GCA_032353835.1 Enteromius viviparus | reverse complement strand
ACTCTGTTGTTCTATTTGATAATGTTCAATGCTTTGCTACAATCTGTATTGTTAAAAGCGCTATATAAATAAAAGCGACTTGATTAAATTGAAGGCATCATCTGTATCTGTATGTATGTGCTGCCTCATCAGTTTCAGAGACGCTTGGACGTGAATTGTAAATGATATGTCCAGAACGAGGACACTTGACCGAATTGGATTTTACACAGAATAATGAAGTATTTAAATGAAATCTTGTCTTTATTGGAGGTGTAGGTGTGTGCCAAAACGCTGTAATATTTCAACACTTGGAAGCATTTCTGCCCTTAACCTGGGTTCAAATAAACTTCAGCTGAGCCAAATAGCTCAAAAGCAGATGTTAATGTCATCATCATTAGCACAGGACACGGCCTGAAGAAACGAATGTGCAGAAGACACTGGGACCCAGTGAAAGATTTACCCAACTTTAAACCAAGATTACTCACACATTGATGTGATAGGTATGAAATGCGCTTTATAAATCACACATTTATCACGGTGGAACGCTGTGGATTCATTTATAGGCTCTCAGAAAGGTGATTTGTAAACTGCTGAAACTGCTCAGATGCTCCGCTAAACCCTTTTGTGTTCCACAGAAGAAAGGCCGAGAAGTCGGTCAGAATAAATAGCAGATTTTTCATTTTTGATAGATATCATCTTTAAAATGATCTGTGGAGATACAGAATCTCTCTGCAGCCTTTCTGTGCTTAAAAACACGAGCGTTAGCAATGATAATAGCCTTTCCATTCTCAGCAACATAGCCATTTGTCACGATGTTGTGTCTCTTTGTATTAAACGCATTAGTTAATATCCTCCTGAAATGTTCTCACTGTATGTATGACCCCACCGCTGGATCTCACAACTTGCCAAAAACAACTTAACAGTGCATACGAGGACTGAAATCTGACACCGAGATCACAGACTGTACTCTGGGTGTTTAAAGCTGTGGTTCGCAGGCAAAATAAAAGAATCTTGTGACTAAAATATGTTATGAAAAGGATATAATTTAAAAGAAAAACAGATGATTTTTGAATCCTGTAAGATATAGACCAGTGGTTCCCTACCTATTTTAACTCACGGCCCACACAGCCAAACACGTATGTTTCCGCGGCCCACTGCGAAATAATTTAAACGATCCCGCTTTTTGTGTCGGGTTAACTAAGTACTCGGAAGCAAGGCTGTTAATTGTCTTTATTGAATAAACTGGTTATGTATTGAATAAACAGAAAATATGCATAACGGATTAGCAAATTAGACATTTTTTATTATATTAACAATATTACAATTTCTGTTAATAATAATTGGCGGCCCCCCTGCAATACCGTCACGGCCCACAGGTTGAAAACCACTGATATAGACTATAGGATTCACAACGCTCACACACACACATATATATATATATATAGCTGAACTTTCATCATGTTTGTTAATAATGTAGCACCTACAGTACAGTAAAGCTAATGATATGGTTAACAAAAACATATATGAAATAAATAAACAGTATGAATAGTAGCTGATGAACATGTTAACATCATCAGAAAAGTCATATGGAGGTTTAGGGGCGGGGTTAGGAGTACGTCATTCGTACAAATTCATACGAAAAAATAATGTACGATTTGGCAAAAATCGCATGAATTCGTACGAGTGAGGTCGTACAAATTAGCCACCTTGTACAATATGTATTAATTGCCTTGAGACTGGGCTGATATATCTGAATAAAATTGTTAAGGGAAAAATCTATAATTCTAATCAAAGGATTGAAGAATTACACTTGCAGTACATTCGCGCGCCAACACACACACTATGTCCGAAGTGTGAGTAATGCTAGTTCAGGCCAGTAGCCAAACGTCTAAGTGCTGCTATAGTCATCACATCATGATTAGGTGTCTGAGATGTATCTTTGATACCAGTTCCAGCATATTATACTGCAGTTCAAGACCATGGCTTACACTCCTGCCAAAGCTTTGGTGATGTAGATCACAGCCCTAACAACCCCAAGGTCATGAGTTCGATTCCCAGAAAACAAATACTGATAAACTATGTCCACTTAATCAGAATTTGTCAGAAAACTGCTATTGCTAGCATCATGCTCTACAAATCAAACTACAGGAAAGCTGACAACCTTTAAAATTAGGTGATAGCTGTTGCCCTGATATGCCTCTAGTGCGTGATATATTTATATATATATAACCAAACTGTAGTCGAATCTTGGCTCAAGCACTCTGGATTTGGTGTTGTCTTGAGGTGGTGTGTGAGTTGGCAATAGAGAATAAAAGGGCCCTCGAATCATTTTCTTATTATGTTTACTGTTTGTCTCTCTGGGCCTGCTTTGGGCCTTGAGTCAGTGGGCAGCTATGCTTGCTCTATAAACGATCTGTCTACCTCTAGGTTTTCAGAGGTTTATAATTCCCATTCTCCATGTAGTTAGGGATTAGATGATGTCGGTGACCGATTTTAACACCGTGTGAACTGCGCTGCTCTAATCAAACTCGTAAAACTGAAACGTATTGCTCAGCCCAGTCACTTGCTTAGACAAAAATGAAGACAAGCTGAAAGAAAAGCTCCAGGTTTCAAATATAGTACTGAATCATGTATGTTCTACTTTTGCTGATTATTAGCCATATTGATGGAAACCAACACAATATTAATTTTGCCAATGATCAACAAAGCTTTGCGCATATCTGTAATAGAAACACGTCTTATGCTGTAAAAACGATGTGTAGGGGCATCCAGTTCTGCTCCTGCTCCTAATTAAACACACCTGTCTAATCAAGGTCTTCATTACTCGAAGCTTTCTGGCAGCTGTGTTGAAGCTAAGCTCTGCAGGCCATCGGACCTCCAGCAGCAAGACTGGACATTTCTGATTTAGGGGTTCCTATGATAAGTCCAAAATACATTTGTTTACATTTTGTTGGGATCGTGTATGGAGTGAACGTTTCACATGCTCCACTAGAGGGCAACACTGATGTAGATATCAAGAACATCAAGAGGTAAATCCACCCCCATCTTCTTATCCGTCACTCTTTACACATCCTAAATGGCATACACTTCGAGTAAGTGTTTCTTTTGAATACTCCACGACCATCCAAAAAGCACATTTTCAGCGTGAATGTGTATAATATGATTGAAATCCTGTCATGTGACTTACTAGTCTTTCAAATACGACATCTCAGGGAACAGTTTTATGAATACTGTGATTTTTGGACTCGCATACCTTTTTCACCCGCTATAAAGCAGGCAGGACTGAATGCATATTTATAATGCAGCCATGGTCGAGTGGCATTCATTAGACTGGCTGTTCGCATGTATCATCTAATTAGGCTTAATTCGTTTAATTACCTGCAATCTAGTGAGTGCAATAAATTGCGCTCATTTTGTTTTACAAAGCGCACCAGTGTAAGTCGGCTGTTTCCAGAAGTACACACAAAAATATACCAACTTCCAGAAGAAACCCACAAAATTGAGTTTCAAACAGTGTTAAAGGCTCATTCTGCCTTGTCACTCACTGCTAAAGAAGTTATCAGCTCGAATACAGTGCTCTTCTTTTTCTTTATTAGACTATAAATATAACTCTTTTAGTATAGTGAACTCATGCAAACATAAACTGGTTCCGCTTTGTGTTAAGTGGCCACAAATCTAATTACATATTGGTATTTTTAAATATATAAGTACAATGTAAAACATATACTGTATCTACACAATAAGTGCATTGTACTCAATTATTAACTGAAATGCAAGTACATAGAAGTTAAGTAGACTTGAAATTAAGTGGAATAATATAAACGTATAGTTCAGACTATACAAAATCTTTAAATACAGACAAAATGTTAATTTAGAGAAACAAAAGAAAAGCAGCACATTGCGTTTATAAAGCTTAAGTGGTTTGGAAAAGGCACTTGGCATTTGTAAGAGCTTCTGGATGCTTTTTGCAGATTGGGAATTGTGTAATCATTGGGATGCTGAGCAAAGGATCCACTCTTTATTAACTGTCTTGCATTTTATCAAATACATGTGCATTGTCTCAAGCAAAGTATGTACATTCATGTTTTCACTTTGTAACTATTATAATAACAATTAATTATGCATAATTACATGCAAGTAACCCTAAACCAAACCCTGATCCTTACCCTATAGTAAGTACATCCAGGTAATTTACATTATTTAGCACTTTACAATGTAACAAGGACATCTTAAATAAAGCACAACCTAAAAATACCTTAACAATCTTTCTGTCTTCTAACTTGCATTCTCAAAGTAAGTAACAGCTGCACAACTCAACTCGATCATGAGTGACTGACTCTGATCCAATCCATTCCTGCTCCTGGAGGGCACTGTCCTGCAGAGTTTAGCTAGAATCCTAATTAAATGCATCTGAACCAACTAATCAAGCTCTTCAGGATTACTAGAAGCTTCCAGGCAGGTGTGTTTTGGCAGGTTGGAGCTAAACTCCAGCTAAGCCCTCCAGGAGCAGGAATGGACACCCCCGGTCTAAAGTTAGCATGTGTCCAAATCTGTTTCTGGAGACTCACTGTCCTGCAGAGTTTAGCTCCAGCTCTAATTGAAAACACCTGAACCAGCTAATCAGAATCCCTAGAAACATCCAGACAAGTGTTTTGCATCTGATTAGAGCTGAACTCTGCAAGATACTGGATTGGTCACCTTTCTGGCACAAATACACTTCCTTAGGCTACGTTTACATGACAATGATGTAGTCAAAAATAGTTTCATGTATACCACAATATTTCTGTACAATTTGTCTAAAACCCCAGTTACGGGTAGGTTTGGGGGTGGGGTTAGGTGTAGGTCATTTGTACAAATTCATACTAATTGGCAACTTGTACAAATAAGTACGATTTAGCAAAAATTGTATGAATTCGTAGCTACACCCCTGAAACAAGCCTTCAGTTAGGTTTTAGACAAATGGTACGAGTGAGGTGGTACTAATACACTTCCTAAGGCTACGTTTACATGACAACGATGTAGTCAAAAATAGTTTTTCCCTTGATTTTTTTTTTTTAGTTTCACGTATACACCACACTATTTTTGTATTCATACCAGTTGGTTAATTCATGCCAATTCTTACGACTTTACTTGTAAGATTTGTCCAAAACCCCAGTTGTGGGTATGTTTAGGGGCGGGGTTAGGTGTAGGTCAATTCTATAAATTCATAACAAAAATTGTATGAATTCGTAGCTAAACCCCTAAAACTAGCCTTCACTGGAGTTTTAGGCAAATGGTACGCGTGAGGTGGTACAAATTTGTCAGAATTTGCACAAATTAAGCAACTCGTACGAATACGTACAAATTAGTAACGAGACTGGGCTCAACTATTCAAATTTACAGATATCTGCGACAACTGCCAAAAATGCTGTATTACATATGCAAGGCCAGTATTTGGCGAGTCTACTTACCTAAACATGTACGACGCACACACACAACTTTACCGTTTTCATAATTGCCTTATTAGGTGTTTATGCGAAAATTCTACCTCTGGCATTATCAAAAACTTTGGAACCAGTTTTCAAAATTATGCGTTTTTAAAACATTGCATAAACTAATGAGCAAACGCATTGAACGTTTCCGGTTTTTGGCAGAAAACATGAAAATTACATAATACTGCCATATGGGTCAATATTTTTTTTTAATAAAGATCATCTGAAAGCTGAATAATTAAGCTTTCTATTGACAGTAGAATGGTAAAATAATTTGGTAGCGATACAACTACTTGAAAATATTATTTTTATTTGATATCGTAGTGATTTTTGGCATAAAAGAAAATATTTTTTTTGTATTGTTGGCTATTGCTACAAATATACCCGTGCTATTTAATACTTTTGTGCCCCAGGGTCACATAAGTACAATGCCTAAAACATTCTCTAGACGTGGGTCATGGGTTTCTTCAACACCCTAAACAACACTTGTTAAAAGTCCTTCATTTAGCCCGTACTTGCTCATGCTGCTTTTAGATCTTACACTCCCTCTGATGCTTCGAGTCGTCCCATGACTTGCCAGAGACCTCGCGCTGGTTCTTTGATGGAGTTTCCAGCTCAGTCCCGGGCCGTCCAGCTGCAAGACCCATCACGCTCCGCGTTTGTGTGCCACTCTCCAGAAATATGAGCTACCAGACTCTTTTCCACTTTGCCACGGCCCCAGAGGGAGGACACCGGGACACGGAGCACACACTATAATATCCACAGACTAATAATTTATACACATAATGTGCTTCTGGATTTACAGAAAACCGCTGGATGGCTGCAACAAAACCAAATGTGACCTTTCGCGAGGGGTCACTTTCAGAAACTTGGCACTTCTGAGAAGGTGCATAAATGTCGACTAATGTATCGTCGTTGCATTACAGTCATTCAAGCCATATGTTTCCTTCTGTAGCTCATATTTGGAAAGGTATAAGGGTGAACCCAAAGCCTGTGATAGCATAAGTGATAGCTCGCTTGGGGACAAGGAAGCCCGTGATGGACTCCAATGAAACCAATGAATCATAAAAGGAATCCGCAAACCGCCGAAAGTTCAGCAGCATCTGCAGTCATTCCAGAAAGCGACAGCTGATTACTGCTTTCTCCTTCTTAAGGCCTATAAAATAGATACTCTGAATTGTGGTGTCATGGCCCATTTCATCTCAGGGCTATTTGCTTCTTCGTATTGGCACGGCTTCCTCAGAAGCCCTCACCTGCCTTTTAGGCACTATTAACTCTAAGAGGGAAGGCCTGCGTGGGTCAGGCAGACTCGAGCAGGAATCAAAAGAGGCTTTCTGTAAGCCCAAAGTCCCGGCCAACTCTAGAGTGAATGTTTGACAGGGAAGGATGGTAATGGCTTTTCTTTATTGAATGAACAGAGCAGCTCTGAATGGCCCCGAGCACAGAGTGGACTGACTCTGACTTACTTCACTGTGTAGTTTAAGCACTTGTCATGTCCCACTTACCTTTAATTCAAGTGTGGTCATCTAGTAATAAAACAAAATGAGCTGTAGAGTTTGTAAAGGAGACGATTGTTCTTGCCTCTGGTGTGTTCGTATTAGAATGGAATTGATCCAGTGGCCATTTGTGACCTCGTTTGGGATGCTTTCACATGTTTTAAGGAGGTATAAGTAGCCTGGCAACAAATTGTTCAGATTTTTTTACAGTTTGTCTGATAGATGCATACTTAGCATACTAACATATGTGACTCTTAAAGGGTTAGTTCACTCCAAAATATTTCCTCACCCTCATGAAAACCAAATTTACCGTTCAACCACATTTCTGGAGCTAGGAACATTCCTAAGAACATCAAGTATCTTGTATTATATCTTCTTCCATTCTAATATTTTCTGTTCGTGTTCTGAAGACGAACATGGTCTTACGGGTTTGGAACGATTCGAGGGTGAGTAATTAATGACAGGATTTATATTTTTGGGTGAAATATTCCTTTAAGAAGGTCTATAATACTGAAAGTGCCAGTGATGGTAAGCGAGCAGCTTTCTTCAGTTCTTCTCGCTCATCTCGCTCACGTCTCAGACATGTCTCCGCTTGCGTTCAGGGAGTGATGTAGTTCAGGAGGACAAATCCCAGAGTTTAGGTAAACAAGAAGCATTATGTAAGTGGTGGAGAATCAACAAGTCAATCTCATTCTGTGATCTGAGAGGAAGGAGATGCTTCTCAGAGGTACGTCAGCCACTGATTGTTTCCTTCAGCTTTGGCTACTGTACTGTATCTTACTTTAACCGCTGCCTCCATCACGTTCTCACCAGCTTCATTACTCACCGCTGTAAGTCTATGCATGTTTACATAGTTTTACACTGAACGGATCTTAGATACGGGTAAAATGTTGCTGGGGCCTGAATAACAGTGACATAAACAGAAACAGAAAAGGGTAAACGGTTTTCTCATTTCTCCAAAATTTAAATCCTTCTTTGTTCCCACAATTACCTCTACTACCTCTACTATAGGGTTACGATTAGGGTTTGGTTTCAAGTTACTTCTTAGTTACCTCATACCGCAGTACTGTCTTAGTAAGTAAACCGTAAGTATACATACAGTAAAATAAAGATTAACCACATTAAGAGATGCTTCTGAGTGTCGGTTGGTACTAGGTATTTTAATTTGATAGAATTATATGCATTTTTAAAGAGCTTTATAAGTTGTAAAACAGCTGTAATAACCTATAAAGTAGACTAATAGGCTCTTCAGGACGCGGAGGAAACAATGGCTGTTTTGATGATCACTCTCACTCACTTGAGAAGGTCACACAGTCAAAGTGACACTACAGCGCAGTTTACAAAAGCCCAGATCTGACAACCAAAGCCACATTCCTTTAGTCTACAACACTGTGAGACAAATTCATGAAATGTCACTGCATGTCAGCATAAAACCCTCTGTTTTATTCATGTACTGTACCCCCTGAGATCCTGCTGAAAAAAAAACCTATAAAACCATCATGGTTTCCACTACAAATACCATTACAAAACAACTTTTGACCATTAAAAATGTATTAGTATATAATGGTCTTAACAAGCCACAACGTCTTAAACGCTTTCAGTAGCTAAGCTTTTATCCAAAGATTGACACTAAACTTATGTGCAAATCTGGAATATCGCATAAAACATTTGCCAATAAAGCAACATCTCCACCCAACGAGTCAAAGAATCTTCACTTCCCGTGGCGCTAAATATTACTACTGAATATAACAATTTTCATATATAATAAATTACTTGTGCCTCAGAGGGAGCAAAATACAAAATGTGGTCATTGGATTGGAAGGTGGATGCCTGTTGTTTGGGAAAAGAGTCGTGTAAGACTGTTAGACAGAAATACTCGTATGACTTTTTTCGATGTGCATCGTGGAATTTATTCGATAAATGTTTCCATCGTAGTTTATGCAAATTTTTTCTTATTGGATCTAATGTTGTTTTATGTTATATTCCAAATAGGTGGATACTATGCATATTTATAGTACGCCAAATAAAAACAAACTTGTGGTACAGATACGTAAAAACGGACTTTGGCGACTTCACGTGATGAGTAGGATTTGTGGTGTATATGCCTATCATATGTACGCGAAAACTGCGTATCGTATGCACGCCAACAAATTTTGTATCATATACACGTGAAATCGGCGCATTATATTCACGCCAAACACGTTTGTTTCATATATATGCCAAAATCCATTTTTCTGCATCAATACCACGAGTTTTCGTTTTTATTTAGTGTAATATTTCTACGCACATTCATGAGATCGGGCTGGATGGAAACACAGTGTCTCACAGCACTCACAGACACATCACCTGTACAGTCATAATTGATTGGGTTGTTTAGGTTAAACAGCAGCTTGCCCCACACGCCATGCAGAGTTAGTCGCTGCGCTGGCGTACACGAGCTGAGCGCATGGAAACGAGTGTGTCACGCTCAGGGAAGGTGACGGATAAGCTGGGCTGTCAGGATGACTAATTGCCCGGGGCAGCGGGTCTCGCTGTGGGGTGTTAACAATCAGTGCCCTGGAAAGAGCGCTATTTGACAGCGCGCTCAGAGTCTGTCAGCTGATCTGAACACAAGTGCCTCTGTTGGCAGCCCGTTTCTCTGGATTATGTCTCGCCGCTAATGACACCGGGTGCCAAACTGTCCTAACAGAAAATAAAGAGCATTTCAGACGTCTGTACGCATCTGCGTTCTGCTTATACAAATACAAAAGAATTACCAGAGAAAACAATCTCCTGATTACTTACTGGCATAATTCTTTATGTCTTTCTAATGGGAAATGTAAGGGTATGAGAAGTTATGCACTGTTTTGTATTTAGTAAAGCATCTGGTTTTCTGTCCTGTATTTCCTGTTTCCTCTGATTAATCTCAGGTGTGTGTTATTAACCAGGCTAAAAATGTGCTAAAAATAGAAATTTATTTTGAAAAAGTTTCTCAACAATGTCAAAACAATCCAAGTTCACACAGATCTGTGAAAATGATAAAAACACTGCGTTATTCATGCCAGGCCAGTAGGTGTCGCTTAATGTAAAGAAACGCAAACGGATTGCTATTTGCACGTAAAATGCATTTGCATGATGTCACTGTTTTCACAATATTTGCATTTTATGTGGTTTACACAGAGATGAGAAGAGTATTGTTTTAAACTAGCACTGTGGAATGCGTTTTTAAAAGTTAGCATTTTCAGGCTCCCAAAATGTTGTGTAGATAAATAACCAAAATGTGATTTTAATTGCTCACCACAAAAACAGCAATGCGAGCTAACAACATAAATATAGTACATTTTAAATGTACTTGGTATACATAGAAGCTACATCCGCACTTCACACTGAAGTCATTTTAGAGATGAAATGCCCTGCTTTTGCTGCTAGTTTTTATTTATTGTATACAAACGGATAATATAGTTTTAAGCATAAGCAATTGTGTTATACAACTTTTGGTTACAATATAAATTTTTACAACTTTACGGTGCGAAACCTGTACTGGCGCATCTCAAGTCGCTTCCAGTAACATACATTGAGGCCCGTTCCTGCATGAGCTTTATTCCCAGAACATGGCTTGTCAACAAGTCCGAGATGGAGGGAGTGATGTCGACAGAGAAAAATGACTTCTATATGCCTCTATATGCATCACTCACTCCTCAAAATAAACCCTCAGCACAAGTATATTAGGCAGACCTTCTCCTCTGGAGAGACAGCACTCTGTGGGGTAGCTGTGAGAAGGCCGCTGTAGAACCGCACTCGTTCACTGACGTGAGCAGCTGGAGAGCCACGGCACTGACCCACAGCACAGCGCTTGACTGATACTCGCTGTTTTCATTCACCCCTCCAACCTCCACGGCTTCTTCTGGAGCGACCCACGACTGCCAGTGTAACAAACGCCCGCTGTATTTCCATTTACAACGAGGTAGAGTTCAATCCATACACACCCATAAGCCATAAACACATCCACACAGCTCCCAATTCTCAGGCTTTTATGAGAAAACAGGTTTATTGCAAACTACTAATAGCCAATTAGCATTGTATATTCTGTGCTCGGTTGTTCCAGGGTTTGGATGGAAAATCTGCCTCTCCAGGTGTAATTTCTGCCGTTAATATAGCACACGCAGAAAGTCGTGTCCACTCAATCAACAGAAATGTCAAGTGTGACAAGTGAATTCTGATGTAACTTCCTTTGAATGCTGGGAAACTGAGAGAAGATTAAGGAAACATTTTAACTTAATATTCTTGTCACAGTCCTAGTATGATATTTGGTATAGGTTACATTGGTAACACTTTAGTATAGAGACTATTAACTAGTTGTTACACATTATTAACACATTGGCTGTTTATTTTACATCTCTAAACATCTACCTTTCTAAGTATTAATAAACAGTAAATTAGTTGTTTATTGAGGCAACATTTGTAATTAATATTTTGATTTGACAAAAGTTAGGGTTAGGTAAGATTTGGACCTTAAAATAAAGTGACCA
>JAUCNO010000710.1:122727-139164 GCA_032353835.1 Enteromius viviparus | reverse complement strand
GATCGGAAGAGGAACTGGGTTATCTCGGAGGTGAGCAATGGCCACCAGAATCGATTCTGATCGAGTTCCTGGGTTGCCTGGATCCCGGGATGGCCCGAACTAGGACTGTCGTGCAGATGGTGGAGAACCCGAGTCCGAAGGGTCGTTGGGACATAGACTTTATCTGCAGGACATTCAGGGGGCATGGGCTCATGGACTTGGGCCTCTGTGATCTCTGCCATTAAGTCCCAACGGACAGGTGCAATGATACAGGTAGGTGGAATTATGTTCTCAGGTTCTGGGTTGGCAGGTGGTAGTTCGTGGATTCTAGAGAGAGCATCAGCCTTGCAGTTCTTGCTTCCAGGACGGTAAGTAACCTTGAAGTTGAAGCGTGTGAAGAACAAGGACCATCGGGCCTGTCGAGAGTTTAGGCGCTTGGCTGACTGAAGATACTCTAGGTTGCGGTGGTCGGTTAGTACCAGGAACGGCTGTTTAGACCCCTCGAGCCAGTGTCTCCATTCTTCGAGGGCGCACTTCATTGCCAGCCGCTCCTTGTCTCCCACATTGTAGTTTTGCTCGGCTGGAGTTAGTTTGCGGGAGTAATAGGCACAGGTGGGTTCCCATCCGACGATCTCGTTCCACCTGGGTGAGGTGAGTTGTACCAAGCTGCATGGGTTCAGCCTCCAAATACGACGTGGTCGCATGAGTGGAGGGAAAACTTGGTGCCCGGCGAGCTCGACGTGAACGGAGCAGGTTATCAACCTGAATAGCCATCTCCATGTACTGCTCAAACGTCTTACCCTCGTCGCGGCAGGCTAGCTCAGTCTGGAGTTCATCACACAAGGCCTTGCAGTAGAGGACTTTTAATGGCTCGGGTGGCCAGCCGGTCTGGGTTGCTAGGGTCCGAAACTTGATGGTGAACTCAGCGGCAGACTGGTTTCCTTAACGCAGAGTCAAAATCTCCTCCTCAGGGTTTTTACCGCCAGCGGCATGATCGAACACCTCTCGGAACAAGCGAATGAATTCATGATACGATGGGAACGTCATGTGTCTGTTATCCCATAGAGCAGTGGCCCATTCCAACGCCTTACCAGTTAGCAAAGAGTATATCAGAGAAACTCGACTATCGTCAGTATTAAAGTCTTGAATCTGTTGTTTAATATACACTTCACACTGCAACAAGAAGCCTCGGCATTTACTGGTAGTACCGTCAAATTTCTCTGGCAAGGAAAGTCGTGGCTTACCGAGAACAGTAGGTTGAGGCTATGGAGCGGGCGCTGGAGCAGCTGGCAATGGCGATACAGTTTGGAGTATTTTTGTTTGTAAAATGTAAGTTTTTGATTTTTTAAAGAGCAAGCATCCATCAGCAGCTGATCAGAAAGTGTTTGATAACTTTAGTCTTCTGAAACCATCACAACATGTCTAAAATAAAACTCTAGATATACCCAATAAAACAGTTCAAGCCTATAATAATGTTTAGATGTTAAAAATGCACTATAATAATAAATGTGGGATGTGTTTGTACGGAGAGGCTGAAGTGCGCTGAGCAGGACGCTGAGGCAAAAGCGCAATCACTTTTATTTTGTTCAGAAACAAAATAGATAAATAAAAAAATAATAATTATAATAATGATAATTATAAACTAATGTTTTCTTGGTCGCACCTTAATAGAGAAATGCAATCCGTTTCAAAATGTTAGCTAAATCGTGGCAGGTTTAATTTATTTGTTTCTTATTTTAGTCATGTCTTAAAAATGGGAGTGAAATACAGTACCTCACGTTATACTAAAATAAAGGAAAGAATTCATAAAAAACACAGTACTTTCATAAGGAGTGTAAATCTTTCCCTGAGTATTTCTCTGTCAAAATAAAGCAAAATAAATTTGTGAATAGTAAGTACAGTTTTTTCCTTTTCTTAAATTTTCCACTGAGTGCTGCCGTCAAATATAACACATCAGTGAGGCAAAGCTGACGGCTATTTGCTAAAACATGCTTTAAAACCTCTCGGCGGTCAACAGTTGCAAGTGCACTCTAAACTGCCACGGCGGCAGTAGGCGAGGCAGTGAAAGGGCGTTCTGGTTGTCCACCATCTGTATAAATGCTGAAGTATGATTCAAAGTTACTTACCTTTCAAACACACTGGAAGATAATGACGTTGTGTGAGTTCAGCAGTGGCTTTGATGCGGCGGGGCAGAGTTAAATCACATCTCTATGGAGTTGTTTTAACGCTGGGTTTGGCTAAGAATGTTGTTCCTTGCTCCACCTGGTGGATATTATATTGAATCGCAACAACGGTTTAAAATGATGTTAAAAAGCGCCTGCAGCAAGACCCGTGATCATGCGTGCCAATTTGCAGGCTGCCGCATGAAAATAGACACATTTTAATGGCCAGATCTGTACTGTGCATAAGTGTTTGTTTTTTTTGTATTCACTCAGAAGTGCTGTAACTAGAACAGATTGGTACAAAAACACATATTTCATCTTTAATTGACAACAATCAAATTTGTTTTTAATTTACTCTAATATGTTATATTCCAAAAAAGTTCACTAATGTTTTTTTTGTTTTTTTTTATATTTCTATATATTTCTATTTCTATTTTATATTTCTTTTACTGTTCTCTCAATGTTATTTTGAGTCACAGTGGTCATAATACAAAATATGCTTTTATCCATGTTTTATGACATTCATTTGTGTTCTGAGTACTAGTTTTATAAGGAAATTTATCTATCACTCTGACTAATTCCTTTAAGCTGGACACATACGACACGATGTACTATCTTTGACTGCAGAGAAAACTAAACTATTTAATTTGCATCTTTAACTTAAAATTAAAAGAACAATCTAGAAAAATTTTGTAAAATTAATGCTTAATGATATTTGATGAACACATCTTTACTGCAAAGCTGCATACAATCACTGCTGTCAGTCACAAATATTAACGTGCAACAACTGCTTCTTGAATCCTAAGATTATAATCTTAAAACACCACACTGTGGTTTTTCTGTGACTGAACACAACCCCTGAGCTCTGGAACAGACCTGGTCCAACTCAGAGCAATCAGCTGCCAAGACCACATTCCCTTCATAATCGACCTTCAGTCGTGTCGTTTGTTTTCAGCTTCACCTGATGAACTGGGATCTGATTGAGTCACATCCAAAGATTTAGTTTGGATTTAATTTTCTTTAATTATTCTGATCTTAAACAGGGCAAAGTGTCCAAACACAGAAAACTCCTGGTGAACCAACTGAGATCCACGTGACATACGGTTATAAAGATGGAGTTTATTAAAGAGGAGAGTGAAGACGTAAAGTTTGAAGAAACATTCAAAGTCAAACATGAAGATAGTGAGACACAAACAAAGACTGAGTTTTTTAAAGAAGAGAGTGGAGAAATACGAATTGAAGAAGTATTCAGTCTGAAACATGAAGATACTGAGGAACCAAGAAATATATCATTTATTAAAGAGAGTAAAAACATGAAGATTGAAGAAGCATTCAGAGTCAAACATGAAGATACTGAGGAACAAACAAAGATATTTATTAAAGAGGAGAGTGAAGACATGAAGATTGAAGAAGAATTCAGTCTGAAACATGAAGATACTGAGGAACAAACAGGTTGGTTTCATTCTCAAAGCTGAACTTAGTGTATTCTTATTAAAATGTGTAGTTCAACAGAATTGATGATATTATTGAAGAAACTTGTATGATTGTAATGTAAGTGGTTTAATTTGTCATGAAGCATGTCGCCTGTGTGGAGAGATGTTGAGATTGCATAATCGCATAATGATGACATCACTGTTTCATGATTGGCCAGATTCATGACATCACATGGATCAAGTCAAACAGCTATTTACTTTACAATTAATGTATGTAATGCTCTTTAATGTGTGCATGTCATGCGTTTCAGGCGAATCACACTTTTCCCCAAATTAATCAGGATTAATCCCAGTATTTGAACATATACCCCCAGTTTCACAGACAAGGCTTAAGCTAGTCCCAAACTAAATTGCATGTTTGAGCTGTCTCAGATGAAAATATCTTGCTCTGACATATCTTAAAACATGTTAGTGTCATTGTTCTGTGTTAAGATGCACACCTTTAATATTTTCTTACAAGGCGTTTATTTTTAAAAGTTGCTTAAATATCTTAATTAAACTAATGCCTAGTCCTGGCTTAAGCTTAAGTTTGTGAAACAACCATAAAGTCACTAAAATTTAAATTTCTTTTCTTAGCTTGACCAAGATCATTGAATTTGATTAGACCAAAGAGTTTTAATATGTTTCCTATTTAAAACTTGACTCTTCTGTAGTTACATCGTGTACTAAACCCCAACAAAAAATTGGTAAGATGCAGTTGCTAGGAACTAAATACTCATTCCGGTGTAATAGTCAAGGAATTTTGCTGCCGTACCATGATAAAATGACAAGCAATGACAATGATATTACACAGCTTCTGAAAACAACCCAGACCCTGTTACTTGTGCAGGGAGCTTGTTTTGTAAGCTTTGGACTAACATTATAGAGCAGATCCACAGTTACATCAGAGTTCACTTTTATATTAACATTTTACAATTTTTATTTCAGAGTCGAGTAAAGAAAAAGATAAGAAAAAATTCAAAGGAGATCAGAATAAACATACTGCTGTGGAAGAGTATATGTGCTTTGAATGCGGAAAGACTTTTTCTTCAGCAAAGTGTATAAAATGGCATGAGAGGATCCACACTGTAATGAAACCTTATAAGTGCTCACACTGTGACAAGAGATTCAGTCAGTCAGGACATCTGAAAAGACATGAGATGATCCACACTGGAGAGAAACCTTATAAGTGTTCACACTGTAACAAGAGATTTAGTCGGTCAGGACATCTGAAAACACATGAGATGATCCACACTGGGGAGAAACCTTATAAGTGTTCACACTGTGACAAGAGATTCAATCGGTCAGACCAAAAGAAAATACACGAGTTGATCCACACTGGAGAAAAACCCCATAAGTGTTCACACTGCAATAAAGGATTCAGTCATTTAGGAGACCTTAAAGCACATGAGAGGATCCACACTGGAATGAAACCTTATAAGTGTTCACACTGTGACAAGAGATTTAGTTTGTCATCACATCTGAAATCACATGAGAGGATCCACACTGGAGAAAAACCCTATAAGTGTTCACACTGTGACAAGAGATTCAGTCAGTCAGGACATCTGAAAACACATGAGAGGATCCACACTGGAGAGAAACCTTACAAGTGTTCACACTGCAATAAAGGATTCAGTGATTCAGGAGTCCTTAAAGCACATGAGAGGATCCACACTGGAGAAAATCCTTATCACTGCACTGCTTGTGGGAAACGTTTCAATCATTCATCTGCTCTACGCAGTCATACAAAAAACTATCACAGTTAGTACATCATCTTTTGATCCAGCACTTTCAAGTTTGATGCTGTATCTTCACCAAATGTGACACAATAATGCATCAAGCAATAAAATATCATCTTAATAAATCTGACTAGACATTACAAGTGACATGACAAAGAAACATTATTAAGTTTTGTACAGTGCATAAGGTTCATCTTCAAAATCAGCAGATTCAACTGTAAAATTGAGATCAACTCAAATATTTGATTTTTAAAGTCAATAGACTTTATTCTTGTGTTTCATTTTCATTTATGATGTAAGTGATATCAAAGTACTTTTTCACTTATGAGTTTCATATTCTGTTCGGTTGTTAAAAAGTTCCATGTACTTTATTTACTCTTTAATGAAGGAAAGTAGAAGCTTTTTACCAACTGTTTTAATTGTGTTTGTATTTGTTAAAAGGACTATTCTTCCACTTAAGATGAATTTAAGGATCCTTCTGAGCTTCTATTGTAAGTAGTGATAAATACTTGAACCCAAAATTTAAAGCTGCAACTTTTCAAATTTTTCTTTGCCGCCACCTATGTTTAAAAACCTGATATTGCATTTCCTTGCAGAATTATATTTCATGTGTGGGTTGTGCAAAATAATTTAATGTGTTGAGCTGAATGTGTAGCTGTAAATTAATAAGTCTGCCATGCTTTGTTCTGTCCAGCTGAGAAAAAAAAAAAACATTACAATAAAACATTCTACCAATGGTGATTTAATCTAATGAATAATTATTAACAACATTGTTAACAACATCAGCACTGCATGACTAGGATTATAGTGTGCATTAGCCTCATATGTCACGTCCACGTTACGTTGACTAAAAGTCTGCTGCATATGGTACACTACAGGAATGTTGAAGTCGGCATTTGATTGGTTAAATTTACATGAGTAACAATAAGCATTTATTGAGATCAGCTAAATATTGGATTCTGAAAAGTATGCAAGGTTGACGGCTTAGAGTTTTTAAGAGATGTCAAGGAGGTAGTTGTGTGTCCCCTCCTATCTATGATGGAAGATCGAGTGAAGTAACTAACTGTGAAGGGGATATCAGCTGCGTTTGCGGGCAAACATGAAACAACAGACGCTGACATCATGGCCGATTCAGTGTTGTTCGGTTCTTCAGAATTGCTTGTGGGTGGAGAGATATGCTTCAAACATGTTTACCGCGAGCGTGAGCAGGATTTTCTATGCTGACTGACTAGTTGCAAACCGTTCTGTTGTGGTGGGGACATTTCCACAGCCCTAAACGTGACACTGAACAAAAGGAACTGTGATTGGCTGTTTGACATGTTGGTCAAGCGGCCTTATGAGCGGGCCTTGACCAAAGAAAAGTGGCTATGAATTCCAGACCTTCAGTCGTAAGTGTGCATTAGCGTCAATGATGGGAATAACGGTGTTATGAATAAATAGCGTTACAAAACAACCATTTTTTCCAGTAGGTTGCCTTGTTAAACTGTTACTGATAATAAAAAGAAAATTATAGTAACCCCATATTTATATTTTGAGTCCATCTGAATGGACGTGAAGTGTAGCTGTATTTCATGTACTATAAACTTTGTGAAGGTGACGGATCATTGACACTTCGTCTCACACACACGAAGAAAGATACAGAGCTAGAGTCTTTCGGACATCTATGCAAATTGTTCCAGAGTTTGGGTGCTAAATGGGAAAAAGGTCTGCCACCTGCAGCAGATTTTGATATTCTAGATATTATCAAATGGCCAGAGTTTTGAGAACCCAGCGGACGTGGAGGACTATAATGTGATAAGAGCTTGCGCAAGTACTGAGGAGCTAAGCCATTCAGGGCTTTATAAGTAATTAACAAGATTTTAAAATCTTGTTTAAAAGCCAGTGCAGTGTTGACAGAACCGGGCTAATATGCTGATACTTCCTGGTTCTGGTAAGGACTCTAGCTGCTGCATTTTGAACCAGCTGTAGTCTATTTATCAAGCATGCCGAGCAACCAACCAATAAAGCATTACAATAATCTAACCTCGAGGTCATAAAATCATGAATTAACATCTATGCATTTGAGGTTAAAAGCTTAGGACTCAATTTAGATATGTTCTTGAGATTGAAAAATGCAGTTTTACAGATACTAGAAACAAGGCTTTCAAATGAAAGATTGCTATCAAACAGCACACCTAGGTTCTTAACTGATGAAGAAGAACTGACAGAGCAACCATCAAGTGTTGGACAGTGTTCTAGATTATTAAGCGTGGGTTTTTTGGTCCGATAATTAACACCTCTGTTTAGTTAGAATTTAACAGTATGAAGTTACTTGACATCCAATTTTTTTATATAAGCTATGCATTCCGTTAGTTTTTCAATTTGGTGTGTTTCACCTGCCTGAGAAGAAATATAAAGCAGGGTATCATCAGCATAACATCATGTTTACTGATAATATCTCCCAAGGGTAGCATGTAAAGCGTAAAAAGTAACGGCCCTTGTACTGAGCCTTGAGGTACTTCATATTGCACTTGTGATCGATTTGATACATCCTCATTCACTGCTACAAACTGATAGCGGTCAGATAAGTATGATTTAAACCATGCTAAGGCACTTCCACTAATGCCAACAGAGTTTTCTAGTCTATTCAAGAGAATGTTATGGTCTGTGAATTGTGAGTTGTGAGTTTGCTGCTGCCACAAAACATCACAGGATTCATCAGACACATACTGACAACATGAAGAATACATATGCTTTATACCTGCACAGCAAGACTGGGACCAGTATAGAAGTCTCTAACAATATTTACACTTACTCAAAATTGTCTAATTAAGGCTTAAACCACAGGAAAATGACCAACAGCCTGGGCTGGAGTTAGACGTGTGGGTGAACTGTTAAGTCATTGTGTGCTGGTAATAAAAGAATGATAAATGTAGGCCAGTTATAGGTTCTCTGCAACGCTTCTGTCAATGATAAACTTTTATTGGAATGTTCTGCGTCTGCTTCATGTTGAAACCAGTGTAAATGTTATTATCATTCAACCAACAGCTCATATCTTCCCGGACATTTCATAAACTACACACACACACCCCTCTGAATTCACGGCTGAGGCGCAGAGCTCTGAGGCGTTGGCTGTGTTATTTGTGTTTCCTGTCAGATCAGTGGAGGAATTCTTACTCTCTGTGCCAAAGCGGTTTGTGCTTTCCCTTTCTGCATAATTAAGGTGTCGGCAAGATGACCATTCCATTAATCACAGCCTCGAAAGAAGCCACTCCAGCAAATACTTCTTCACTCTTTAATTTGTTGTTCTAAAATATTAATGTCATGGCTAGCCATTTTTGGATGCTAAAACACCAGCTTTTTGGAGACGCGCTTTTCAGCCATTACTAGTATAATGGAAGCAGTGTGTTGAGTTTGGACGGCTTCGTTTGCTCTGAAAGAAGCAAAAATGAAAGATATATCTAAAGCGTACAACATAACTAAACTAGATTTTGACCTTTCCTGAAGAAAAGGTGGGGGGTCTTTAGCTGTGCAAAAAATTAATCACATAGCTGGAACAGTGTTTGCTAGGGCGCTGCTATCTGGTTGTTAGATGGTTGCTAAGTTGCTTTAAGTAGTTCCCTTTCACTGTGCAAAACAAACATCAGGGGATAGTTCACCCGAAAATTATTTTTGTTAATTTATGGCAGTCTTAGGGCATCTAAGATGTAGGTGACATTTTTTCAACAATATATACAATAAAAAAGATTTAAGCTGAAACCATATTCTTGGGGTTTGAGGTTTTATGAAGAGAAAAAAACGAAGCTCGTCTGTGCAAGAAGCTAAACATTATTCTTTTCCACAAACTGGTTTTCCCAGACAATTTTCTTCAATGAAATGAAAACCAACGTTGTTTATATTATTACACAATGACATAACATATATGCTATTATATTCTTAAATCTCCCAATAATTATGAGACACATGGATGTTTCTTATGTCTAAAGGATGAAAAGTGAATAAACTAGTAAACTAAATTAATCAAAACAATTGTTCATTTGTGAAGCGGATATAGCATATGCTGGTTAGGTAGGTTTTGAAGCTGGGATGCTGGTTTAAGCTGGTCCTTTGTCAGCACGTGAATAGCATAAACCAGCAAAAGGATCAGCATAAACCAACAATGGACCAGCATAAACCAACAATGGACCAGCATAAACCAGCAAAAGAATCAGCATTAACCAACAATGGACTAGCGTAAACCAGCAATGGACCAGCATAAAACAACAATGGACCAGCATAAACCAACAATGGAATAGCGTAAACCATAAATGACCAGCATAAAACAGCAATGGACCAGCATAAACCAACAATGGACTAGCGTAAACCAGCAATGGACCAGCATAAACCAACAATGGACTAGCGTAAACCATAAATGACCAGCATAAAACAGCAATGGACCAGCATAAACCATAAAGGACCAGCATAAAACAGCAATGGACCAGCATAAACCATAAAGGACCAGCATATGCAATTTTTTCAGCAGGGAGAACTCAATATATTGTCATGAGTCATGGGTTTTAATTTAATGTGGCTTTTTCAAATCTCAACTCATGCAGCCACTGACTTGCTTTACATGAATCACCAAGGACCACGGTTTCAGCTAAAAATCTTCTTCACAGTTATAATCATGAAAATTCTATGTATAATTCAGCATTGCTAGAGCATTGCTAGAGTCATAAAGAGTATCTCTTTAACCCTCGCTCGCCCTCAGACGGTAATTGCTCGCTCTTCACATCTCATGTGTTTTACATTTCCTCTACAGATTGGAGTGCAATGGAGCATTCTTCCACAAGCCCTCAGTTTACCCAAGTGCGGTTTTCCAGGCCCAGGCTATATTATCGGAGCCCGTGCCACGCTGCCGATTAGATGGTGGAAAATTCACCAGGAACTGAAGGCTCCTTTCATGATGCTGACGGTCGAGGCGGTCTGACACATCGCACCGATCGCAGGCTGTGCATGAGTGGCGCAGACAACCAAATCATGAGTGTTTGGCATTTGTGTCAAATCCTGTTAAGTGTAATTGAGCGGCTGGAGATGATAGTGAGAGGGCAAACAAAAGCATCGCAGGCTTCAAATATTGACTCATGACTATGAACTGAGATGCTGAGCAAGAGCTTTTCGGTGAGTGCGGAGGGGGGGTACATGTAGTCGCATATTACACAAGTCAGCTACCAAAGCATGACTTACATATATAAAACTAACTCGCGGGAATATGACATGATTTCCAGTCCTGGTTAAATTGCTATTGTTTAAAATCATATGCTGATTCATGAACGGTGGAAGAGTAGGAGTTTGTTAGAAATGTGAGCTCCTGCTCATAACCAGCTGCCAAGTTTCAAAACATACCTGGTGTTTTTTTAATAGGGAATAACCCTTTGCTCTCCAAATTCCTACAGAAGATCACATTTGAACAGTGTATTCCAGCCCAGTCGCACGTTTTTTTTTCGTGGTACTGACACGATTCTTACTCGACTTTCGTAAATCCAGCACGAAAAGATGCATCCAATCGAATCGTAGTTTTACGTTCGTGCTGGAGTTACGAAAATCATTAAATATTCGTGTCCCTGACACTAATAAATAGATTTCGTGCTAATTTCGTGATATTGTCACGACCAGCCGTGCGACTGGGTTGTGTATTCAGGGAGTCTTGAAATAAGACCGGGAATAAGCTGGTACCCTGAGCGTCAAAAACAACGCCAAGTGGTCCTCACCAAGTGAGAACGTGTTGCCTGCCCACGCTCGCCACAGTATTTCCCAGACTGCACTGGGAAGCAGCAGAAGTCTGCGATTGCTGGCATGGCTGGAAGCAGATCGTCAGGTGAAAGTTCATGGGAGTGCTGTCTTCTGGAGTTCCGCTGCTTTGTCCGACACTCCTGGTGGGGTGACCCCATGTGGCCCCAGCGCATGCACTTCCTCCTCGGCCCCGACGCGCACACATAACCCGCTCGGCCTGACCCGTGACCGCGGAGGCCCCTCGATCTGAACTTCACTTTGCCTCCATCCAGACAACAATCAATGGGGTTTTGTCCCTCCTCAAGATAAATGACTCTCCCAACAATGCCAGCGCACTCTTACTTTCACTCCATTCATAAAATGGGACACTTATCTTGAGCTGTCCGAGAATCGACGACTTCCCCCTCCGCAGCAAAAGGAAACGGAGGTCAACTGCTTTTCTCATGCAGAGCAGCCCAGCTGAGAGAGCCAGACACCTCAGGAAATTAAAAGCTTTCGCTCCTCATCATCCCCAACATCTAACACCTCCAGAACGAGACAGAGTGTCATTGTTTTCTTGGGAAAGTGAGCTGAAGGTCCTGCCTAGAAGCCAGAGTACAGTGCAGAGCACAGTGATTGATTACTTCCAGGTTATTGACGCTGTCAGCCATTAAGGCTACTGTTTATACACAAACACACATCGGACTTTCATTAGCACCTCCGCTAAATAATCAGTAGTGAGTTACGCTTCATTAGAGCACTTGGAAAACTTACCGTCATCTATCACAAGCAAAAACATACAAATTAAGTAAAGTGTGTATTTATATATGGTATGCTTATAATGAGCGACTAATCACCCACGAGAGGAGCTGGTGTTTGCAGTGTTATTAGAGCGTTCTTAAGGAGGCTTATGATGGATACCTGCAGCCTGAGACGCTGGGATCGACTCCAGCATCCTCAAGAACCTGCAGATTGATTGGATGGATGCAGTGTTGATGGGAACAGTTCATTACTCTATCTCATGTGGCTCCAAACCTGCATCCTAACATACAGCTTGAACAAAGGCCATGACTTTAAGCTTAAATGTCTGAATAAAGTCATTGTATGAAAAAAAGCGTTTCCACTGAAAGAATAATAACATGAGTTAATAGCACAACCTGAGAGGGAGTTTTGGGAAGTGAACCTCCCTTTTAATTTCCTACCATCGTTTTTTTTTTACTGTACCTTGTTGTTGTGTAACAACTTAGCTCAGTATTCAGTGTTCAATTACTTCATCTGGACACAGATGGCCTTGTCGCTGCCAAAAAGTAACTTTTTAATCAGTCTGTGAATAACATGTAGCACTAATGTTGCTAAAACTCTTAAAGCAGAGCAACACCAAGGCCATGGGCTTCCAGTCCCACAAAAACACACATACTCCCTGAATGGTAAAGCTGAAAACACTTGTTTTTCTTTATTTACTCTCTGTATTAATAAAAGCATTGGCTTCGATTCATCTTTTTCATTCATCCCTTGAAAGAATTAGTTCACATCAAAATCCGTTCATCTTCAGAACACAAATGAAGATATTTTAATGAAATCAGGGAACTATCTGACCCTCCATAGACAGCAACACAACTGAAATGACCCCAGGTCGTACGCAAAATCATCGGTAAAACAGTCCATGTGACATCAGTGGCTCAACTTTTTGCGATGCTAGGAGAATACTTTTTTTGAACAAAGAAAACACAATTTACTCAACCATTCTCCTCCAAAACCCACTCCAAACTAGCCCAAATACATTTCCACATACATGTTTTTGGCATGGTTTATTGTTAAAAGTGCTCTAGAAATGAAGCTGTCTTGACTTGGTTCACAATTCCAAGGACTAAAATATCACGTTATTGGGGTCGAACATGAAAAACATCACTTAAAGTAGCACAAATCCACAGTAAAACCAGCAACACCTGTTTCAGCAAACAAAAGAGATTCAAAAACAAAAAAGAAAGCACCTGTGTTGAAGAAAAGTGATATACTGTAAGTGGGTAGTCGGCGCATTAAAGTTTCAAACGGATAAAAACCGAGCGTGATGGAAAATGCGCAGCTCATTCAGTCAAACTGACAGATTTGTAGCACAACTTTATGATTGGAAATAATTTGTTTCAGTGGATTTGAGTGGCAGTTCGCTGAAGCGAAAGTGCCAGCCGTATTTTAAAAGGCACTGGGCTCGTTCAGAAGAAAGAGCTGTAAGACTCTGGTGGCCATCTGACTGTCAATGAAGCAGCCAAGTCAGTGCGTCAGCAGGTCACAGATAATCAATCGCAGCGCAGGGAAACCTCCTGGCTCCGGGACAAGAGCGAGTCAAGTATAGGCTGGACGTCCTGCACATCTCGTCCGATCGACGGCTGTGGTCCAGATCTGCGTGTGATGGAAGGCCTCAGGCGCTCTGGCAGAGATCTAGTCTGAGCTGAGCACACACGGGCTGATTAGAGCTGCAGTGATGCAGGCCTCCAGCAGTAAGACGTGCCAGCTCTGATACGCCGCGGACCGCAAAGCTTATCCAGACGCCCACACAACCAGCCAGATGAAGCGCTGCACTCGCTGTATTTATAGAAACCAACTCTCTTCAGCTCTAAATACTGGGCCTCTGCTCATAAAGGGTGCATTTATTTGATCAAAAATACAGGGGAAATTTTTTATTGCAATTTGAATCAAATATTTCTATTTTAATATGTCATTTATTGCTGAGTGCATTTAGCATCCTTCAGAAATAATATTCAGTCTAATATACACATTTATACATGCATCATTTTTTTAGAACCTGATTTTTCAGGATTCTTTGATAAATAAAGAACCATATTCTGTGTTAAAATATACACTCTACTATTCAAAATAGGGCTGGGCGATATATATCGAACGATATATTATGCGCATCTCGTCGGTAAAGCCGGTTCTTTGATTAGCGCTAAATCTGCGTCAGCTGTGTTTAAATGCAGCGCCAGTTTATGAACAGAGCCGTAGATCACGGAGAAGCTGCGCCATTGAATCACCCGCGAAACTAACTAACGCGCGGCTCTGTTCATAAACTGGCGCTGCATTTAAACACAGCTGACGAAGATTTAGCGCTAATCAAAGAACCGGCGTTACCGACGAGATGCGCATAATATATCGTTCGATATATATCACCCAGCCCTAATTCAAAATGTGTTTTTTTTTTAAGAAATGTATACTTTTATTCAGCAAGTATGTGTTATGGTAATAGTAAAGTCATAATAAAGACTTATTCAAAAAAGAAATATTTTCTAACAATATAACTGCTGCTCTTTATTACTTTTTGTTCATTAAGAAAAATCCTGAAAAAAAAGGATCACAGGTTCTTAAAAAAACATTAAGCAGTTCTAACATGATGATCATAAATCAAAATATCAGACTAATTTGTGAAGGATCACTGGAAGACTGAAGTAAATTCAGCGCTGTGTCGCAGAAATAAATCCTTTTTGAAAGTATATTAAAAGAGGAAACCAATGTTAGAATTTGCAATAATAGTTCAAAATATTAAAGATTTTTTATTTGCAGATAATGGAGAGTATCACAAAATTATTATAAGTGTAATAGACCAGTTGGTACATGCTTGTACATTATTTAATAACCATGACCAGCCTACATTTACACTAACCAGGCTAATATAGTTTACTCAAATATTTAGTTAAAGTTTATTCAGTTTATTATGAATGAACTCACTTCTACTTACAGAACGTTGGTGCCCTTTATTATATTATTAACACTGCATTTCAGTAATTCCCAACAAATAAAGCCATTTCGCTTTATCTAAGTATACTTTAAGAGCAGAATAATTGTCAAATGTCTTTATGTACTGTGCAGCAGTGGTATGGAGCGCAGGATAAGTGCGCGCTGACACAGAGAGCACTTCTGTTATAGTTCTTCATTATTTGTATTTACTCTGTGTAAACTTCAGCCTCTATGAGCGTATCAGCTTTCAGCCGGCCTGCAATTTGACGGTGCGGCCTGAACGCTTGAGCTCCGCTGCTCTAAACAAACGCTCTCTGGCCTTCATAAAGCCATTCAGGGCACAATCTTTATTGAGTGGCCCATCTGAGTGGAGACAGGCTCTGAAATCAACCTCGAATGGAGGCCATGAAGTCCTATCTACTCAGCTGATCTAACCTTTCTAACCAAGTGAAACAGTTGTGGATTTTAGTTATCTTTAAGCAAAGCTGTCTTTACTCTGGACTGTACAGAACGTGTACCTGTTTATTTAAGCCCAATTTATACTGTTGCGTGTAAAAAAGGTCAAAGAAATCCATTCGATGTAAAGTAATTGCTTAGTATTTTATGAAACCCAATCCCTACCATGCAAACTTCTCCTTGGCCTACGAGAGGAAAGCTTGAAGGTAGATTTTAGCGGACTTGAGCTGAAAGCATATCCCAGCAATGACATCAGTCGTTAGTCAGGCCATGTTTTTGCGCTCTGCTCGATACGTTATGTCAAACGGCCTGAAACGGCCATGCGCTAATGCATGAGGCACCATGAAGACTAGCCGCTGCTTCACCCGCAAGCTTCCTCCCGCTCAGGTGCCGCTCACAAAAAACTTGGAAATGGAGGAAGGATGGAATTACTAACAAATCTGACATTGCAGGTAGCACTGATATCCACCTTTGGACAAATGTCTAAACATTTAACGCTAAGCTAAAGGTAAATCAAAACACGTTATAGCGGAGAAGCAAAAAATGACATTGTTACGTAATATCCCTCAAAACATGAAGCAAATAAATTAAATTAACTTAGTTTTTGCCCAAAACAAGAAAAATCAACTGCCAGTGAGGTCACACAAATAATCTGTTGAGTTGCGTTCACATTTCTTATCCCACTGGCAAATGGCAAAAAAATCTCAGAACGTCGATTTCAATATACTATGTCACATACTATGATTAAATGTCCTGTCTTTTTGTAAATGTATCCTTTAAGACCGAAATATTGAGTAAGACAATAATTGACAATAATCTTCGTTATTGACGCTTGAGCTGACAACGGTTTACAAACCCTAGATCCTGACCCCCAGGCGGGTAGCAGTTGAGATGAAAAATGGGTCGCCAGGATGATTTAAGATACAAAGTTACGAGAGTGACATCCGCATATGAATGCAGGACTCCCTAGTCAGCTGTTATTGTTATGGTATTATATTCTATAGAATATATTATATTACTACAATTGCAATGCAAGAGCAGGTTGCGTAAAAAGTTTAGAAACTACTGCGCCATATAAAACACCAGGGGCCTTATTTATAAAACTTTCTTACGCACTGATTTGATCTTAGAGTGTTCGTACGATCAAATCCACATCAAAGTACAGATTTA